>JAKCPI010021511.1:0-22305 GCA_023213315.1 Euborellia annulipes
ATTGAAAATGTTTTTTTATTTGAGATTCAAATAAGCTTAAATTAGTATCTAATTATTTAAATAAATGCTGGGATTATTTTTGATCACATCAATAGTCAAGAGATACCAGGTCCAATGAAGATTTATTTAAAGTAGATACCCAATTTATATAAATAATTAAAATTAGTTATATATCTTAAAAAATAATTTTTTAAGTCTATATGTCAAAAAAAATACTAAAAAAAATTTTATTTTAAGTACCAGCAAAAAAAAGGCATTTTTAGTGATTGAATAATCCCTTCAAAGTAAATTTATGAACCTTTAAGGGTCTGTCTAAAATGTTTTATGTTCGGGAAAGAAATAAACCCTTGCTTTTTTCTTAAATGAACCCTCAAAAGGGAAGTGAAGAGAGTAAATAAATTTTTACACTTTAAAGGGATTTAAATTCCCTCTCATATTTAACGGTTTATATTTCCTCTTACGTTATAATTATATTCTTAATGCTTTGAAAAGAGAAAATAAAATTGCGGAAACCTATACTAGGCAAGTCAAATGGCACAAAAAAAAAGCCTAAATTCGCAAAACGTGATGTAACGCATTTTTGGTATGTTATTTGGACCCCTTAGGAGTGTGTGAAACCGCATTTTGCAAGCGTAACTTCCGCAAAATTTTCGGACTTTTTTCAGTTTTTGCAGTTCAATTCAAAAACTATGGGCTTTTTGACATTAGTTGCTTATACCATTTTGAAAGTGTATTAAATTTGAAACAATTCAAGCCAACTCACAGCTCCGTATCTCTAATAGTTTTTGAGATATGATGATTGAAAAATTTATATGCTTTTCAGAAATGTTACAATTTTCAGGTTTGCTGATACGATTACAAGAGAACTATAAGGGTTACTGACCCCGAACTGCTGCTTAAATGAAAGATAATTAAATCTGCTAAAACTCAATTTATCACAACTTTTCTCTAAGCACGAGCGGTTAAGCCGATATTTCGCTTTAAACATAAGCAAAACTGAAAAGTGTAACATTTGTGAAAACCTTCTAAATTTTTCAATCATCATATCTCAAAAACCATTAGAGATACGGAGCTGTGAGTTGGATTGAATTGTTTCAGATTTAATATACTTTCAAAATGGTATAAGCAACTAATGTCAAAAAGCCCATAGTTTTTGAATTGAACTGCAAAAACTGAAAAAGTTTTGCAGTTTTTCACTTATTAGCGGGAAGTACAAGGCTTTTTTTTCTTGCAAAATGCGGTTTCACACACTCCTAAAGGGCCCAAATAACATTCCAAAAATACAGCGTTACATCGCGTATTTAATATCGAATTTGACTGGCCTATACCTCCCCTCATTTTATAATACAATATTCATTATCTTCTAATTTTCTAGAAATGTTAAATTTCTTAATCGCACTAAAGGATCAAATGTCAAAAAAAATGATATTTGATATTAGAAGAATATCAAAACGAAGACGTTTATCAGAGATGATTCTACAATTTTTTTTCTCTCTCTCTTTCTTATGCAACTCCCCAGATTACGCCGTTTTTTTGTTTAATATCACGTGTCAGATCTTAAGACAGAAGGCACCTAAACACTCTGTCAAAAATATCTTTTTCTCCCCATCAATAATGTGACTTTTATTATAAAATATTGACGTTAGGAGGCATTTAAGAAAAAATGAGAAAGCAAAAGAGTGGCTAATTTTATTTTGTTGCAAAAATCAAGTGTGATTGATAGAAAAAAGAAATTTTATTTATTTTTTTTTATCTTCCAAAGGATAAATAAAAAAACTGGTGTGATTGAAGTTTTTAAAAAACATCACACATTTTTCTCATTCACACTCACACTCCACACACATTCACACAGTCTTTTCGGCAACTTAGGCCATTTAAGACTTTAGACGATAACCGTTGTAATTAATATATATAATGTAGGTTCAGGCATTTCTATTTAAGCCATCTGGTATCCAAATGGCTTAAATAAAATCATCAGACGCCTGGGTCCGAACCCGCGACGATTGAACTTCGATAAATGTGTCAACATATATTTACAGTAGTTTCCGCTGATAATTGGAATTTTTATTTGTTTATTTACAAAAGTTTTGGCATCAGACCACAAGCCATTTTTGAAACCGATATATATTAGAATTCAATTTTTTTTTTTAAATTACTTCCTGTTATTTTTATTTAATTAAGGTCTTTTTCGGCATCGGAGGCCATTTAGACCCAGTCTTTATTTATTTCAATTTATTGGTAGCCAATTAAATTGGAATAAATTTTTGACGCATGAGACGGGATGCGAACCCTTGAACTCTAGCATAAGAGGAGGTATATGTACAGTGAAGGACAATATTAAGTCCCACCCATGCTTTTTCTACTTGTGATTATTTCATTGTTTTTATAAAAGAAAATGAGAATCTTTATTGGAAATTCTCTAGGTTTGTAGAAAGTTTCCATTAAAATATATATATTATTTTTTTAAAAACAATGAAATAATCACAAGTAGAAAACGCATGGGTGGGACTTAATATTCCCGCACTGTACAATATTTATTTTAAAAAAATATATTTTATATATAAGGAGAAATGCCACATTTCGCTTTTTAGGTTATGAAAGGCGCAAGGCGAGCTTAAGATCTAAGATGTTTTCCAAATGGTCATGAATGATTTCAAGTAAGCGTGAAGAAAATTATTTTTGAACTTGCAGGGAAAATTTATCCTGCTTTCTTGGAGATTTTGAGTGGCATTAATATTAAAAAAAAAAAAAAAAAAACGAATGAATAAATGGGTATCGCTTCTATGACTCCTCACGAAATGATTAATAAACTTCAGAGACCGTAATCTCTCATCTAATTTATTTATTATTCCCCATTTATTAAAATTTCCTTTTTAAATTCTTTCCTGCTCAGGTCTTGACTGATTTCTGTCTTCATTCTTTAATCGAGTGTTAAGATCAGTATTGGGAAGCCTCAGAACGCTATAATCTCTAGATCTCAAGAATAATTAAAATTTTAGATTTGTAAAGGTACAAAGATTTATTTTTCTTTTTAACTCATTCTTTTAAAAATAACGAATATTCTTTTATTATCTGAATGAATTAATAGAGAGGAGGATTCCAGTATCAAGTTATTGCATTTACAAATACCGGTATTTTATAAAGAAGTCTTATTTGTATAACAGTCAAGAGATTGTTGCTTTTTTTTTTGTTTTGTTTAAGCGAAGGAACTTGAATAGAGAACTGGTTTTCTTGGATCCCCTCCCTTTTTCTCTACAGGGGGTGTGTTGTTGCTATTCCTGCTGAACTCGTCGTCGTCGTTGTCTTGGGGGTGTCTGGCTGGTCTGGGCACACACGTGGCCGTCAGGAAACGGGGGAGGAGGAGATCTCTCTTAACTTCCGGACCTCTGCCAAAAAGGAAATTCGGATCGTTTTCAAGGGAGAGATGAAGAGAAGGGACAAAGGAGCCCGAAACCTAAAATATCAGCTGTCTCATTCTCTGATGATAAATCTTTTAAGAGAACCGTTTTAATAATTTGATTTTGATATAAAAAAAAAAATATTTCGTTGAGCATTGAATCAAGAGCAGAGAATTTCACAAATAATATCCATTGCTTTTGCATTACCAAGCTGGATAATCAAAAAAATATCAATTTACAACTAACTACCTGTTTGAAGATACGAGAGGAGTTAAAAAAAAATAATAATAAGGTGGAAAGAAGATATTAATGAATAATCATCAAATTTGATTTTATATTTTCTTTCTCAGGAAGAATATTTTTTAACAACTTCGCTAATTTAGTCATTTCGGTGATAAAGTTGAGTTCTTTTAAGCGAATTTATTAATTGGCTTGAATTTAGATAGACTTGATTCTATTTTTTTTAATTTTGTTGGTTTTATTTTCTAACTCAATTTTTAATTCACTCATTTTACCTCCATTTGCCTTTGCTAACTGACTATAAGTTGGGACCATAAGGGTTGAATGTTATTGTTTATTGACCTAGGCAGCAGAGAGAACTTGCGCTATAATAAATTTATTCATTGTTCATAAAGAACATAGCAATTTTTACTTTTTTTATTTTTCGTCTGATTATACTCCATAGAAGTATATGAAAAACATATAACCAAGTACGGTATTTATTAATTTAAATAAGCGAAAAATGTAGGTACCGCCGGAAGTCGCACTACGGATCTCTCGATTTGCGCTCAGCATGACCAAGCTTATTAAAATTAATAAATACTTATATGTTATGTTTTTCATAATTGCTTCATGGACCAACACATGATATATGGTGTTATGCAATGGTGGTAAAGAAAAAATTCAAAATTGAGTTAAGCAAGGAATATTGTTTCAAATGTTTAATTAATAGTATTTTTTATGAAATATGCCTAAAAAATTTATATTTAATGTTACTTGCACAATTGACAAGAAAAATTATATAGAAAAGAAACAAAAAACTTTATTGTTGATTTTCTCAAAATCGATGTTTGGCTTGAACATTGCATAACAGGGTCCATATAAACATGGGCGTAACTAGAAGGTGCCCACCCCCCAGAAAGCTCCCAGTCCCAAAAAAAATTCGGGAAAATATGGTGCTTTCCAGCCCCCCCCCTCCGGAGGATTTTCTCGGTTTCTCTAAAAGTGACATAACAATGAATTTATAAAATTTTTAGAAAAAAAAAAATCGAATAATTTTCAAAAGGAAAAATGAAGTGATTATGAGTCACGAGGGAAAATTTACTAAACAAAAAAAAAAGGTGAAATGATATGAATTTTGTATAAGAAATTTTGTTCGGGGGGGGGGGACTAGAAAATCGTCAAAAAAGGCGTTATGTAATATGTGGAGGATCCCTTTCCATGTCAAGCAGCAGGGGGGCTTGCTTTTCTCTCAGTCTCATTTTTTTATAGAAAGAAATTTAAATAGGCTTACTGTTAGTAATAATAAAAATATTTTATATTCTTTAAAATTTATTCATTTGAGACATCTCCCAAAAATTTTCTAGTTACGGCCCTGATTACGAAAATTGTTAATGTGATTGTTGATTTTGGATCAAGTATTGTATTTTTTTTTAAGAAAATATATAGTCATATATCTACTTCTCTGCTGCTACTAGGTCAATAAACAATACATTCAGCCCTTATGGCCCTAACAACTTCAAGTTAGTTAGCAATGGGAGTGAATTTAGTGAGTTAAAAACAAAACCAACAAAATATTGTAATTAAAAAAAAAAAAAAAATACTAAAAAGTCAACAAAATTTTTAAAACGTTTAATAGGAATGTCAAATGAATGAATATTCTCTGTGCTACGAAAATCTATTATAAATAAAAGAGAAATAAAGAGGGAGAAAGATGGAGAAATAATTTATAATGTTTTAAAAATTCTTATAATAATAAGTATCGTTCAAGTCTATATTGCCTAAGATGCCGAAAAGACTTTAAAAAAAATCCTTTTGAGTTATATACTTTGATTTTTCTTAAAAAGACGAAACATGACGTCACGACTTATGGTGTTTAATTCAATAAATTTGGTACTTAAGATAGGGGAGGACGTTGACCATTGGAAGGGCTGCCACCATCTGTCATGCAATGTGTGTGTGTACTAAAGGGCTGAGGGCGGTTCGGCTCAGGGGGGTCCTTAAGCGTGGGGGCCACGTGCCCTTGCAGCAATGCACACGCGCCGACACACAGAGAATCTAACGGTCCCCAGGCCACCACCTGCCCTCTTCTTACCACTACCACCCTAAATAGCACATCCAGGGTGTCTCCTTTGTCCCTATGCAAGTGCTGTGCTGCTGCTGCTGCTGCGAAACACGCGCCTGGGGCCGAGATTGGCGGTTACATCCACACAAAGCTTTCTCTCTAAAAATAGGGGGAGGCACACACACCTGCCCCCTCCCCCTCACCCTCCCTCATAATCAGATACCCGTGTCGACATTGATTTCTGATTTGATCCTCGATTAATTCTAAGCCTTAATCCTTTTAGAAAGTAGCATATTAAGAGTAGAAAAATTCCAATTTATAAATTTTGTAGACCCTCGGGCTTGTTGTAGTTGGTAGCATGCGGGTTCGGACCCCAGGCAGTCTGATGGTTTTATTTAAGTCATTTGGATGCTAAATGGCTTAAATAGAAATGCCTGGATCCCATAGATATAATACCATAATAATTAACGGTTATAGTAAAGTCTTAAGTTGCCGAAAAGACTGTGTGAATGGGGAAAAAAAGTGTATTTAAAAACAAAAAAAAATTTTTTGTAGAATTGTAAAAGAATAAATATTGTAAATTCAAGGGAAAATAGAAAAACAGATTATTAATCTTATTGTATATATGTAATTCTTGCTGATGAATTTAGTTTTAAATTAATTCAAATTATATTGGATAATTTGAATAAACATAGTCTAAATGACGTCATAATGCCGAAAGATTAAACAATTGTGGAGATGTAAAAAATAAATAGACTTTATCAGATTTTGAAGATTACTGGTAAAACGTTAGGAATTAGAAATAATTCCTTTCTCTGACTGAATCGGTTTCATAGGATTCCAGACCATTTTTCCTCGCCAGTTTAAGGTGCGCGTCTTGGGGGGGTTATTTTGGGGGGTTTCCGGCGCCAATTTTTTTGAATTTTCTCTCAATTTTTTTTTTTTTTTAATTTTTATAAAATATATACACTTTTTTTATTTTTTTTTTTTTTTTTTTTAAAAAAAATTTTTTTTTTTTTTTAAATTATTATTAAATTAAAAATAAATAAATAAAAATTATAGGAGTTTTATAAGTTTTATAATTTTTTTAATTGTTTAGTAATATTTAATTTTTTTTTTTTTTTTTTTTTTTTTGTTGGTTGGTTGGGAGGAGTAGGGTGAATTTTTTTTTTTTAATTTCCTTCCCGTGTTTGGTTTGTTTTTTTTTTTTTTGGGTTTTTTTTGTTTGGGGGGGGGGGGGGGGGGGGGGGGGGTTTTTTCTGGGGGGGGGGGGCGGGGGGGTGGGGGGTTTTTTTTTTTTTGGGGGAATAAATATTTATTTGTGGTTGGGGGGGGGGGGGGGGGGGGGGGGGGGGGGGGGGGGGGGGGGGGGGGGGGGGGTTGGAAGAAAAAAAAAAAAAAAAAAAAAAGCCAACTATTTGACACACAGTAATCTCATCAGTTGGATCCCCATCATCACTGACCCTCGAGCCAAGAAAGCGATTTTATATAATAGCAAAAAAATATACGAAATGTTGATTTAAAAAAAAAATATATTGCGTTAATTATGAAAATCAATTCAAAGCGTTTAAGATGTTTAAGAATCAATCACGAATTTTCAAATGCTATTATGAGCTAATAGAAAAAATTCCATTATTAGCACTCAAAGTATTTATTTAATTTTTTTTTTTTTTTTTTTTTCAAAAAATTATATAAATTTCACACTTTGAATGAGTGGGAGAGAGCCTATGATTAAGTTTAATTTGTATTTTCTTTTGTTTAAAAAAAAAAATCTTTGAAACCTGACTAGATTTCATTATTATCTCTAGAAAGGATCTTAAGAATTTCTGACTGCGCAACTTTATCTTTTATTTATAAATAAAAGGTGGAAAAAATTTTATTTGAAAATTAATAAATAAAACGATCATCTCATCTCGAAAACAGTCTTTATGTCATATTAAAAAATTATTAGAGATATCAGAAGAAATTGAGGAATTGATTAATCAAAATCTTTTTATTTAGAAACTTATATTTGTAATATCAACAACATTAACAAAATGAAAATAAGGCAATGATGATGACCGTGAAAATTGATGAACCTGGTGATGGTTGTAATCAATGAAACAAATACAGTGAAATCTCGATATTAGTATTTCCTGTTAATTCGTACAAATTAACGCGATTTCCAGAAAAAACTTTTTCTAATTTTGTATTCCCAGTAATTCGTTCCAAACCGTTATTAATTGTTACTAACTAAAATATACAATTTCAACCTCGCAGCTCAATTCCTTCACGCTTTAAACTGAACACAGACAGACCATGTTGGATTCAGCGGACCTCAAAACGTGTATATCCATCAAAATCTCGACATCGAATTTTTGACATGAAACCAATACTTTCTCTCTTAATATTAACATATATAGGTAAGAGAAAGTAAAAAGAAAGTGAGAAAAATAATAATAGCCCGAGTATAGCTGATCATGATCAGAAATTCCCTTGTTGGATGGGTGCCCACCAGGAACAAGAAAACGCCGCCAAAATACTCGTACTTGTCTTAAAATAAATATTTAGTTGTTTTAAATAGTTTATTAAACTTACTATATGCCCTAAATACGGAGCTATCTAATTAAAAAAAAACTAGAACCAGGAAATTGTTCAAAGAATTGGAATAAAATAACAAGTGTGCTGGCTATCTACTGTTTAATGGGAGCAAAAAAATACTATTTTCATTGAATTTATTTCCTTTAATCTATTCTCAGGATCAAACAATTAGCAGGCCAATGGTTTGACCTGATGATTGAAGATGATCGGCAAAGGGGAAGTCATTTGGAAGCCGAAGGTTGGCCAAACCTGGAGTCTCAAGTCTATTTATTCTCGATGTGGTTTGGTAAAGACCTTGAATTAGAATAATTTTAATGTGAAACAAGGATTTAAAATAAAGAAGTCAGGTAACCTCTCAGTGATGCATTCTTCCGAAGGAGTAGGGTACACGCTGGTGCTGAGAGAGTCCCTCCTCAATAGGAGGAAGAGGTTGGATAAAAGGAACCGGGTGGAACTAGAAATGAGAATTAGTTCACTAGCTAGAGACGAAAGTAGATGGAGGAGTTAGAGATAGGAAATAATGTAACTTCACGGGGTGCCGGTAGTGGAGCAGAGGCCGGTTGGGTTTGAGGTGTGTGTCTTCGTGCACGAAAGCACCTCGGGTAAATAAACGGGGATCCCGATAGGAATTTCAAATAATAATTAAGAAAATTGCCAATAGAAAGTTATACTATTACAACCCCCTCTCCCTATATTTGGAATTAAATTATTGCTATTTCCCCCCCCCCAAAAAAAAAAAAAACTCATTTTTTTTAGGCTTGAAATTTTCGAAATGATTGCTATTTTTGGGATAGGGAATTAGTTATTTGAAGAAGAACAAGAGGAGTCCAGTTGGTCATGGTGAGGGTCATTAAGGTCCCCTGTCCTGTTAGGGACCACACGTGAGCAAATATTGGCCGTGTGGGGAGAACAGGGGCAGATGCAGATGTATGCGGGGGCGGGGAATTGTTATCAGATGACCAACAGCAGCATCTCTGATGTTATCTCAAATTTGCAGGTTGGCATCCTAACGTTTTAATTACTTAACATTTGTCCGTTTTAACCACAGCTGTCACAGCTAAATAATTAAGTATTGCTACATTTTACTTATTCTCTTACCTATAAATATTAATATATAAAATATATAAAGAGAAAATATTGGATTCATGTCGAAAATTCGGTGTCGAGATTTTGATGGAAATACACGTTTTGTGGTCCCCGGAATACAAAAAAGTGGTTTTCGCGACATGGTCTGTCTGTGTGTGTGTGTTCAATTTTAAGCATAAAGGAATTGAGCTAGAAGGTTGAAATTTTATATTTAAGTTCAGCATCACCCATAGGCGTGAAAATAAGCTTTTGATCAAAATTGGCCAAAAACCACTAGTACTTTACTTATGTAATTTTTCAGTTTTTTTCGATTATCTCAAAATTTGCTACAACGATTTTGTTTAAAATTCATAAATCAATTATTTTTTAGAAGCTCTTTAAAATGTATATTCTCATTTTGCCCTTGAAGTCTTTTGAAGCACACTTTACTCTTGTACATCATAGGAAAGATAGAGTATCTCACGGATTAGAGTTGGTGTTTTTAGTTAGAATTCAAAATTAGATCATATTTATTTTTTTCTTAACACACCCAAAAGGACTAGTCATAAATGAGATATCTCTTGTTAGATTAGTGGTGTACATCCCTATTCAAAAAGCAATAAAAATTGTGTGGGATGATAAATTCAAATTGAACAAGATATTAACAAGCGTTTGTCAACTCGTTCGTTGTCATTTAAAGTGAAATCGAAACATGTTTAAAAGACGAGAGAGAGAAAGAAAAAAAAACAGATTGAAATGGTTTGGTGAATTTATTACCTTACAAGTAAGAAAATCGAAGTGTGTTGGTTAAAACGTTAGAAGAAAAGGGTTAATAACAATCACGTTATAAATATTAAAGAAAATATTTCTTAAGTTAAGGTCATCAATGGCTATTTTTCAATCCACATCGCCACAAGTGAATGATGTGCTCGAGAGTGGAGTCTTGAGCTTAGGCAACCAAAATGCTTAGCTGTCTGATTGTTGTCTTAAAAATAGATTTTATGCATTTAAAAAATGATTCATTTATTTTTAAAATATTGGTTTGGTTAACTAAGTTTCATTCCGGCTGTACAGTGTTCGAGTGTGGCGCTTAGTAAACAAAACTAATATTTTTAAAATAATAAGCTTTTTCATGAAAATTGTTTCAGATTTTAAAAAAGGTGCGCCATTTCGAAAAAAATTAAAATCCGATTTTTTATACAAAAGCGTAGATAAGATTTCAATTGAATTGGATACCAATCAATTGAAATAAGTAGAAATCAACTATTTTTTAGATGCTCTTTAAAATGTATATTTTCATTTAGCCCTTAAAATTGTTTGAAGGCAATTATTAAATTTTGTATTTATTTTGGATTCTCTATTGGGTATACAATATGCATTAAAATTTTGAAAAATAGTTTATTTCAACCAATCAACATTTAAAAACGTAAGTGGTTAAGTTTGGAACTAAAGTGCTATAATATATCTCGACACAGAAAATCTGATGTGGCAAGCACAGTACACAACTTCCGTAAGAGAAAGTTGTGTGTTGTGCGACCAGTCACTTCAAATTTTTTTTTTAGTAAGATAATGAATGAAACGTGTCGAAGTTGACACGTTTCATTTGTCAATCTTTGTGGACAATTAGATCTTGGGATATTTGGGAGATCTCTAGCACAAGAGGCAAGAACTCATCATTGTGCCACTAACTATAACTGTAAACAATTAAAATTAATTTTTAAAGACTTGAAGGTTGAAACATTTCTTTAAGAATCCAGAGAACCGTTTCGGACACGATGAATGATAATTTTGAAATTTTTTTTTTTTTTTACTTTCTCTAATTACTTATGAAAAGCAAATGGTACTAAGCTTGGTACTAATGTGCTAACAAGCACAGTACAAAACTTTTGATTACCGAAGGTAAGAGAAAGTTGTGTGTTAATCCACACCAGATTTATATAGAATAAAATTTTAATCTTAATAATTTAGTATTTTGGATGTTCCGATATTAACAAATTTCTCTTCACTCAATCTCAATTTATTGCAAATATTTTTGATCTCTTACGACATTTTCAACAAATGGGAGTCAAATATTAATATAATACATTGTTTTATTTATTTTCTTCATATCATTCAATTGAAGAGAGCGTCACTTGAATGTCTGATCTTGTATTTATTAGTTTAGTGGTATGAAATAAAGTTCTGATCATACATATGAGTTAAATTAAATTGTTAAATGAAAAAACATCACCGACACTATATTTAAGTATAAAAAATATTTTTAATAAAATGAAATTTTTGTTCTTTACAACTTATATCAGGTATATCGCTTATAGAGGCGTATATAATGGATATAACGAAATAAAGAAATTGAAGGGAGCGATTTCCAGGAAGGCCTTCTTCTAGTCTTTGTAAATCTATGAATGAATGTCAATTCTGCAACAGGCAAGCAGGTCGTTTTTATAGATACTGCCTCTGCTGCTGCAGTGCAAAGCAGCAAGGTGTTGTTCAAGCAGCCAGCCCTTACTTGCCTGGCGTCTTCTTATCCCCCCATGAACCCTCCATCACATCACCTGCTTGCTGGGGGTGCAACATCTGCATCTGCGCTGCCGCAAAATCACTGCATCGGCTCGTGGCGGCTGTGTGGCTTATAATATAGAAAAACTCAGCTGTGTGTCTACGTGTGCACACCTGCCTTTTACAAAAGGAAGGGGGAGGAGGAAGGACCCCCCTCGAACTATCTTGGCGCACGACAACCGTGTTGCCAGATTGCCAAAAAACGGAAGTCAAATTATGAAATTTATTTAAAAATTCGATTTTTAGCTATAAAAATAATCATAAACGTCAAAATATTAGATGACTAATTACCCCCTCCTATTTTAATAATTTAACTTTAATAAATCTGGTGTGACTGGTCGCACAAGTTGTGTTCTGTGCCTGTCACATCAGATTTTTCGTGACGACATATTCCCTGCTGAGAATCATATTGGCGAAAGTCAGAAAATTCAATTTTTCAATTAAGACTAGCAAACGTTAAAACGTCTTCTCGGGTATATGAATTAATAAATATTTAATTATATAAATTTCCGTTTCGCCGCTTATATACGCGATAAATATAATATCTTAAATCTGAATTCATTTCGTCCGGATCGAAATACTAGTCTTCAAGTAAATATAAATTGGTTAAAGACGTTGCTACACTGCCATGTCAAACCTAACCTGACGATTTGACTCTCATTTTTGTCCTGATGAAGAGTGCGATCGGGCAATTGTAGGGCGTGTCGACAAAAAATAGATTTTTGCTTTATTTTTCGCCTTGGCTGCCCATTGTAACGCATCCTCATATCATAATATCCAGCCATCAAGAAACAACTAATAATATCTTAAATATTATTATTTACTAATTAATTTTTGAGGTCTTCTCAATTGATCCATCTGGATTGCACCTGGTCGAGGGAGAAATTTGTGGCGCCGAATTTGGGTTCATTTCTTCTGCTGACTAAAATTGCTTCATATAGAGTTCATATACCCGAATGTCGTGCTGTGGTCTAGTGGTAAGGGCACTCCGAGTACAAATTGGACGATCCGTGGTTCAACTGCCGGCGGCAAACCCTTATTTTTTCGGGTATATGAATTAATAAATATTTAATTATATAAAACGTCTTCTCTTTTGAGTGCCAAAGTGACGAAAATATATTTCCATTCTTTGCTATTGATTCTGGCCTATTCATTTGTTGCCCGGCTATTTAAATGTAGGCTATGTTTACAAAACTTTTAAAAGCCTTTTCTCGAATTGTTGAATTTCGGACTTCGCCACTATGATTCTCAGCAGGCGATTTATTTTTTCAGCCAAAAGACGAAATGAAAGACCGTTTTACACGAATTTGGTATAACAACATCGGTGTTTTCTTTTTCTGTAACAATACATCTAATAAACAAATCTCGAACTCGGTTGTACCCTAAGTAAAAATCTTGAAATTAGGTTAATTAAAGATTTATAATAATTTTTTTTTAAAGTCTACATCGACCAGAGGTCAGTGTAATTTGGGGGGAATATTATAATAAAATATGATTTTAAAGATAATCTTTATAAACTCTTGTACAGCACAGAATACAACTTTCGATACCAAAGGTTTTAAAATTGTGGAAATAGAAAAAAATAAACCAGTAAAGTACTATAATATTTTTAATAAAAAAAATTAATTATTTGAAGATGTTATTAATCCTCTTAAGAGGAGGTTAATTATTAATGGAACTGAAGAGAAATTAAAATGATTGGAGATATTTAAATAATTGTGCAAAACTCCATGCCTCATTTATGATGAACAATGAATGCAATAAAATGCAAGAGATATTAAATTGGCGGATTTCCTATCAATATAACAATCATGATAATAAGGTAATATTTTCGTTTCTAGGATTGATATATGAGTTTGATGTTACTTTCTCTGGGAAAGAAGTTTATGATAAAAACAATTTTATAGAAGAGAATTAATTTTATCATGAGAAAAAAATTTTATTAAAAATATATCCAGCATCCCGGAGTTACACCTTTGGAACAAATAGGAAAGTATCGAATCATCTTATTTTTTGGTGGTTCATTCAGGCAGCGAGCGGATGCTGTATGGCATTCATCTCAAGCCTAGGACAATGAAAGAAAGAAAAGCCAGGCAGGCAGGGGACCTGTGCCGTCCGTCCTCTCTCAACTAAATCTACATTTTAATACAAAAATGCTGTTTCATCTTTAAAAATAAAAAAAAAGAAGAAGAATACAACAAATATTTAAAAAGGAAAGTTATATATCACTTGGCGCACGACTTGCCTTTCGCTCTCTTGCCCTTCTTTAGAAATTATCTACAGAAGAATAATATATAAAATAATCTGGTGTGACTTAAAGCACCAGATTTGTTTGGGTTGAGATATAATTAGTTTCCAATAGCACCTTAGTTCAAATTTGACCACTTACTTTTCATAAGTAAAAAGTCAATTGATTCAAAATTTCCATAGGCTCTGTGCATTTTACTGCTTGAAATAAATTCTTTTCAAAATTTTAATCTCATATTTGGATATTTTATATATAATAGAGAATCATAAATAAATACAAAATTTCATAAGAATTGGAAAAAAATTTTTTTAATGTGTAAAAAGTTTCAAAGGGGACCCCTTTGAATCGAAATTATCATGAAAATCCCCATAGGAATTTAACATTAGTTCTATGGAAGGAAGAGCTGGAAAATGAAAAATCTGGTGTGACTGGCGCACAGCACAACAACTTTCTCTTGCCTTCGGTAATCGGTGCGTTGTGTACTGTGCTTGTCACACAAGATTTTTGTATCGACATGTATTTAGTTCCCGGCCGTAGGGAATATTTGAATTCAGATGAAAAATTTATAAGTATGGGAAAATATTGCAGTATTTTTTGTTACCATGGGAACCATTTCTCCTATCTTTCCTAAAAGTGTAGCACAAGAGTAAAGTGTGCTTCAAACAATTTTGAGGGCAAAACGAGAATATACATTTGAAAGAGCATCTAAAAAATAATTGATTTTTGAATTTTAATCAAAATCGTTAGAGCGAATTTTGAGAAAATCGAAAAAAACTGAAAAAGTACATCAGTAAAGTACTAGTACTCTTTGGCCGATTTTGATTAAAAGCTTATTTTTCCGGTCCCGGGGGTGTTTTAACTTAAATATAAAATTTCAACATCATAGCTCAATTCCTTCATGCTTAAGAATTGAACACACACCCACCCCACACACCCACACACCCACCCACAGACAGACCATGTCGCGAAAACCACTTTTTTGGATTCAGGGGATCTCAAAACGTGAAGATCCATCAAAATCTCGACATCGGATTTTTGACATGAATCCAATACTTTCTCTCTATATATATATTACATATATACATAGGTAAGAGAAAGTAAAAATCTGAACTACTAATCAGTAAAGTGTACTTCAAACAATTTTCACGAAAAATTTTTACTGATATACTTTTTAAAGAGCATCTAAAAGAGCATCGAAAAAACTGGAAAAAGTACATTAGTAAAGTACTAGTACTTTTTGACCGATTTTGATCAAAAGCTTTTTTTTTTTTTTTTTTTTAAAAAAAAAACATTCCCACTTTTTCGTCTCATTCACACTCACACTCACACACCCATTCATACAGTCTTTTCGGCAACTCTCTCAGGCCATATAAGACTTTTTACGATATCCGTTATTAATAAATATACATATATGGGGTCCAGGCATTCTTATTTAAGCCATTTGGTATCCAATTGGCTTAAATAAAATCATCGGACTGCCTGGGGTCCGAACCCGCGACGTTTGGTATATAGAGGTTAGCACGCTAACCTCTACGCCATGCCCCGAGGGCGATCAAAAGCTTATTTCAACTGTCCGACTGGGTACCTAACTTAAATATAAAATTTCAACCAACTAGCTCATTCACACACATACACACCCAGCTGGATCCACCTTTTTAGACTCAGGGGACCACAAAACATGTATTTCCATCAAAAACTCGACATCGAATTTTTAACATGATCCTAATACTTACTATGTTTACGTACAGTATGTTATAAGAGAAAAGTAATAATTTAATTAAATTTGATTTTGGAGGCGGTGTTGGGAAGGAAGTACGTAACATTTTTATTTTATATACATAGATACTATAATATTCACTCCCATAAAAATTTTCAATTTTAATTCAAACCTTAGCTAGAAAAATATTAATAAATTCAAATAGAAATGAATTAGATTTGTCTGTAGCTTAATTGTTTTGTTTTGACTCCCCCTCACATGCATTGGCATTGAATTAAGACAAATAATCGTATCGTTTGTATGCCGGATTAGAAGTATAATTTGCTTGTCAATTTACAAATGATATTTATTTAAATTAAATAATAATATAAATGTTAAACAACAACATCAACCTTCAAAACTCGCATTACTAATATTTAAATTAATCAGATTAAATGGAAAAAAAATCTGGTGTGACTGGTCGCACAGCACACAACCTTCGGTAATCGAAATATATGTCGACACAAAAAATCTGGTGTGACAAGCACAGAACACAACTTTCGATTACCGAAGGTAAGAGAAAGTTGTGTTCTGAATATTATAGTATTTATATAAAATAAAAATGTTACGTACTTCCTTCCACCACCGCCTCCTCTACTCCAAAATCAAATTTAATTAAATTATTACTTTTCTCTTATATATACTGTATGTAAACATAGTGAGTAAGTATTAGGATCATGTTAAAAATTCGATGTCGAGTTTTTGATGGAAATATATGTTTTGGGGTCCCCTGAGTCTAAAAAGGTGGATCCAGCTGTGTGTATGTGTGTGAATGAGCTAGTAGGTTGAAATTTTATATTTAAGTTAGGTACCCACTCGGACAGTTAAAATAAGCTTTTGATCAAAATCGGTCAAAAAGTACTAGTACTTTACTAATGTACTTTTTCCAGTTTTTTTGCGACAGTCACACCAGATTTTTTGGTTTCAAAACGTGTATATCCATCAAAATCTCACAAAAAGAAACGTTTTGTGAGATTTTCACAAACGACTTTTGCGACTTTTTTTAGCTCTCAGATATCTTCAAATTTTTTATTATATTATATATTTTTACTTTCTCTTACCTCTACATATATATTTTTATATAGAGAGAGAAAGTATTGGATTCATGTCAAAAATTCCCAATATCTCAAGAACGGAAAGAGCTAGAAGGTTGAAATTTTATATTTAAGTTAGGCACCCCATGGGACGTGACACGAAGCTTTTGAACAAAATTGGCCAAAGAGTACTAGTACTTTACTGATGTATTTTTTCAGTTTTTTTTTCGATTTTCTCAAAATTCGCTCCAACAATTTTTTTTTTAATTCAAAATTATTTTTTAAGATTCTCTTTAAAATGTATATTCTCATTTTGTCATTGAAATCTTCTGAAGACCACTTTATTCTTGTACTCCTTAGAAAAGATAGGAGAAATGGTTGCCATGGTAACAAAATATAAATATTTTCCCATATAAATTTTACATCTTGAAAATCAAATGTACCGTACTGTCAGAAACTAAATACATGTCGACACAAAAAAATCTGGTGTGACAAGCACAGTACGCAATTACCAATTACCGAAGGAAAGATAAAGGTGTGTGCTGTGCGCCAGTCACACCAGATTTTTAAAATTATGAAATTTAAATTTCTTATTGTATTTTTATAATAATTCTGTGTTATTATTTTATTTTCTATATTCCAAAGGAGGGATTTAATGAACTCAATAATGAAATTTTTTTTACTTTCTCTTACCTATGTATATATGTAATTTATATATAGAGAGAAAGTATTGGATTCATGTCAAAAATTCGATGTCGAGATTGATGGATCTTCACGTTTGAGGTCCCCTGAATCCAAAAAAGTGGTTTTCGCGACATGGTCTGTCTGTCTGTTCGTGTGTGTGTGTTCAAAATTTTAAGCATGAACGGAAAGAGCTAGGAGGTTGAAATTTTATATTTAAGTTAGGTACCTCCCGGGACGGGAAAAGTAAGCTTTTAATCAAAATCGGCCAAGAGTACTAGTACTTTACTGATGTACTTTTTCAGTTTTTTTTTTTCGATTTTCTCAAAATTCGCTCTAACGATTTTTGTTTTTAATTCAAAAATCAATTATTTTTTAGATTCTCTTTAAAATGTATATTCGCGTTTTGCCCTCAAAATTGTTTGAAGCCCACTTTACTCTTGTGCTTCATAGGAAAGATAGGAGAAATGGTTGCCATGGTAACAAAATATAAATATTTTCCCATGTTTATAATTTTGACATCTTAAATTTCTAATATATTGGCGGAAACTAAATATATGTCGACACAAAAAATCTGGTGTGACAAGCACAGAACACAACTTTCGATTACCGAAGGTAAGAGAAAGTTGTGTGCTGTGCGCCAGTCACACCAGATTTTAAAAAAATAATTTTTATTTTTATAAAATTTATTTAAAAAAGAAAAAAAAAAAAAAATATATTTTTTTATTTTATTTAAGTTTTTTTTGACATCGGAGATCATTTAGACCCCGTCTTTATTTTATTTGATTGGTAGTCAATTCACATGAAATGAGACGGGATACGAACCCTTGACCCCTAGCACAAGGGGCAGCAATTTAAATAGTATACAAATGTCTTCCCAAAAACCAGGCAATCGTTTGTAGATCAGTTCGCAAAACCGGACACTCAGAACAAAAACCGGAGATAAAGCAGCCATAGTTAGAAAAGTAGTAGTCAGCTGCTGCTTCTGTTTTAGCTCATATTGAAGGTGATCTCTCTCTTCTCTCGTCACCTGAGAGCGATTGTAGTAGGTGGGGTAGTAGTCAAGAACCTCCTCTTCCTAAACTGAGGGCGCGTGCAAGCACAGGATCCTCCTGACCCCACCTGAACAACAACACCGAATGAGGGATGAGGGATGCAGCTGCAACTGCCGTCTGCCTGCAGACCCCTCGACACGCGCCCTCCACCCTCTTCAATCTATGCTATAGGCCTATATATATATACAAACACATGCTAGAAATCCACCTGGGCAACATAATTTGCAAATGTCTGGTTTAAACGTTCAACTCTCTCTGGGGCTTTAAGACAAAAATTCTAAGAGGGAAGTTTTTTCTCTCTTATTGAAGACGATTTATTTAAATTAGAATCTTCACATAAATATAATATTTTAAAGCGAAATTTCGTGAGCTGATTTTCCCTATCATGCGTTTTTGCGACCGGAAGAAATAGGACAGGCCGGCCCGTCGAACGGTCTGACGTTTGTTGAAAAGAGGAAGGAAGAGACAGATATACAAAGACTGCCTGTCCCAGCTCGGGCAGCTCGTGGTCGCCATCCACGTACCCACAAGATGTGGGCCCCTGAGCGAAATTATGACTCATATATCAATATATATCTAAATTTAATTTTGTCTAAAATTGCCATTTTGACAAAAAATGTCTTAAATACAATAATAAAAGTTTTCCCTTTTTACCTATTATATTAATATATATGTATATAGAGAGAAAGTATTGGATTCATATTAAAAATTCGAAGTCGAGATTTCTATTTATTGTGTCAATGTTATTTTACATATATATATGTTTTGTATATGAACATTGTTATTTTATATATGTATAAATTTTTGTATATTTATTTTTGAAAAGGTATGACCTAGAAGTCAAACCTGAAATAAAAAAAGAAGTCGAGATTTCGATGGAAATACTCGTTTTGAGGTCCCATGAAATCAAAAAGGTGAGTAATGTACTGTTGGACTATATATAGGCCCTATGCCGATACAAAAAATGTGGTGTGACAAGCACAGAACATAACTTTAAATTATTGAAGGAAGAGAAAGACACGCGCAGTGCAACTATCAGTTCAAAAATGTCACAATGATTATTCTACAACGGTTATCGTAAAGTCTTATATGGTAGTTGCGAAAGACTGAGTGTGTGTGAGTGAGTGTGAATGAAAAAGTGTGAATGTTTTTTAAACAAAAAAAAAAAAAACTATCAGTTCAGATTTTTTTTCTATCTTTCGTTTCTCCAATTGAAAGGAATAGGGCCTAAATGGCCTCAGATGCCGAAAAAGATTTTAAATAAAATATAAAAAAAAAAAAATTTTAACTTTTCAACTGAGAGAAAAAATAAATAAAATATAACCAAATATGTATTTATTTAAATAAGCGAAAAAGGTAGGTACTGTCGGGAGTTGCACCATGCATCTGCCGATTTGTACTCAGCATGCCCTACTTCAGGACCAGAGTACCGCACTCGTTTATTTAAATTTGATAGATCGCTAAATTTCGTTCTTTAAAAAGTATATCAGTAAAATTTTTCGTGAAAATTGTTTGAAGTACACTTTACTGATGTAGTGTTTCTGGTTTTTTAAATTCATTTTCTGGCTCTTCCTTCCATAGAGCCAATGTTAAATCTCTATGGTGATTTGCATGTTAATTTCGATTCAAAAGGGGGATCCCTTTTGGAACTTTTTACACATTTAAAAAATGTTTTCCAATTCTTATGAAATTTTGTATTTTCTTAGGATTCTCTATTGTGTATAAAATATCCAAATATGAGATTAAAATTTTGAAAAATAACCATAGTTTATTTCAAGCAGTCAACATTTAAAATAAACTAAGCCTATGAAAATTTTGAATAAATTGACTTTTTTTTACTTATGAAATGCAAGTGGTCAAGTTTGGAACTATGGTGCTGTGGGAAACTAAATATATCTCGACACAAAATTCTGGTGAGACAGTACAATAAGCAAATATCGATTATCGAAGGTAAGAGAAAGTTGTGTGCTGTCTGTTAAAACACCAGATTTTTTTCTTTCTGCTTAGTATTTGTGTCAAGAACTGGAAGCATTCTAGTGAATTCGCAAAGCTAGTTAGTACCGTCAAATTATAATTATTTCATTATGAAATAGGCTTTTTGTCTCATATTTATGAGCCCAGAGGGGAATACAACCCGGCCATCTATTCATTCTCTGTTATTAATATTTTAATTTAATGAAAACAATTGACTAATAACAGCTATTTTTTTTTCTTTTTACAATTTATTGATGACATTTCGATAGAAACATATTATTTTGCCTTGCGAGGTTCTCATATTCTCAAGAACAAAATCGACTCCCCTCTCCACCCTCTCATCGATTTATTTATTATTTTAATGAGATAAAGTGGCGCCGATAAAATGAAACGAAGGTGAGATAATATCAGGTTAATCTCACTTGAATTACAGGGGGAAACAAATCAACAGAAAGAGAGAGAGAGAGAGAGAGAGAACAGGTAAATTTACACTTATGCTTTTTTGTTTAAAATTTAAATAAATAAATAGCCTATATGAATAAATGAATTAATGGAGTGTGTGCTTTTATGGGATTGGAACAAATTATACTTTAAATAAAGAAAGTTGCTGGAGAGGCGTATTTATTATTTTTGCAAGGAAAGAAGGGGGGAGGGGGGAATTCGTATTTAAAATCTCTAATTAAAAAAAAAATTATGATCCTCTCATCAGGTGCGTATGTTTTAAGGAGGGGGGGAAGGGAAATTTTGAAATTTTTACTTTCTCGTACAGGAAGTATCAATTTATTGTAGTAGTTGTAAAAATTTCAATCTCCAGATTTTGATGATTCTCGACGTTTTAGATCTCCCTGAGACCAAAAAAATTATTTTTTGAATTATTTCTGTGTGTGTGATTACTTAAAAAAACGCTAGTAGCAAGGGCAAGATCAATGAAATTTGGTATATAGCTCTACTTCTTATACCAAAATTGTAGATTTGTATCAGCTTTTGGAGTAAATACGTCAAAAGGAAGTTATATAGGTAGCCTATATAGCCCTAGTAAAGACTTAAAGAGTTTTTTTTCGAAAATTTAGAAATTTGTAATTTTTTGTCATGGTATGGTGTGCTGTCTTGTATATAGAGCTTTAGCAAATGACTTCCTGTCCCTGTGGGTGTGCCTGTTCTCTCTCTGATGGCCGTTTACAGGAAGTTGAGTCAGAGAGGTAAGAAATTTAAAAATTTTAAAATTTTTTAAATTTCCTTTGACCTCTGATTGGTCAGAATTACAAGGAATATAGCCAGAGAGGGAAATTTAAAAATTTTAAATTAAAAAAAAAATTTTGAATTTTCCTTTCTGACTTTATTTCCTGTAATTATGGGCACTCAGAGAGAGAAGAGGCACATACACATAGGGCCAGGAAGTCATTCACTAGCGGGCTCTATATAGCCAAAAAGTATTTTAATCCATTTGATCTAAAATAGCAGACAAAAAATTTCAAAATTTTTGAAAAACTTATTAAGTAAAAGTTCTACTTCCTGCTGTCGTATTTACTCCAAGGGTTGATATAAATCTACAATTTTAGTATAAGAAAGAAAGTTCCTATACCAAATTTTATTAATCTGACTGCTAGCGTGGGAGGTCTAAACGTCGAGAATCATCAAAATCTCAGTCAATTTTTTTTTTTTACAATTTTAGTA
>JAKCPI010021512.1:0-13336 GCA_023213315.1 Euborellia annulipes
TATGGAGTGGTTGTGGCTTTGAGATTATTTTTGAGGCATTAATGAAGTTGTTCAGGTTTTCTAATTCTTCTGGGTCCGGTGTCTTTATGAATTGCAGGAATGATGTGGGGTCTCGGAACTGCGGTTTGATTTTTATTAAATATTGTTTGCGTTTGCTTTCATACTCTGGGCATTCTGCTATTAAGTGGAATGGAGTGGCCGGTGTATTTGAGCAGTGACAGAGAGGCGATGGCATGATGTTGAATCTTGACAGATGGTTCGGTGTGCGTGTGTGGTTAATTCTGATTCTATTGAGTGTGGTGATTATGGATCTAGGAAGGTGTTTGTGATGACTGAACCATGGCGGGCCGATGCTGGGCTTTATTTTTGCTAAGGCAGATCCTGTTATCGTCGAGGTCTGTTTCCAAATGTGATTCCATTCTATTTTTCGATTTTCTTTTATGAGGGAGAATGAATCTTGCCATGATGTGGGTGCATTTAACGGGGTTCCGTGATATGAGGCTCTTTTGGCTAGGAAGTCGGCAATCCTGTTGCCTTGAGATTTACTGTGTCCTTTAGTCCAACGGAGAGCTACTCTGGTGTTCCTGTTTGCGGCTCTGATTAGTAGCTGATTGATGTATCCGATCTGAATATTTGTCGATTTTTTCATTCTAAAGTTAAGAATAGCTTTTAGTACGCTTTGGGAGTCCGAAATGATTAGGCAGGAGTTGATCAATTTTCATTTAAGCATATTGGTTTTTAGAGACAATACAAATTATTCATTTATTTATACCAATTTAGATAAATATTCATCAGACTGTCTGAGATCATACAGGTGTCATTAAAAAACAATTGATGATTGGTCCAAACTTCCTTGGCTACATCCTCGCAATCCCAACATTTCAATCTATTTTTTTTTTTATTTTCGCCATCTGAAGCCATATACGCGATAACTAGTATATATTATTAACTATTCAGTGATCCAGGCATACCAACCGTCCCATGGGAGTGCCTAGTTTAAATATAAAATTTCAACTTCCTAGATCTTTTCGTTCTGGAGATATATTGTTCAGGGGACCCCAAAACGTGTATGTCCGTCAAAATCTCGACATCGAATTTTTGGCATGAATCCTCTCTCTATAAATTAACATATATAGAGGTAAGAGAAAGTAATAATTTCAATTGTTTTTGAATAAATATGAAAATGTCTGGGATCCGAATCAACAATGAAAAGTCATTTGTCACTATCTTAAACCTCTCAACCACGAAGAGGGGGTTTCAATATATAGTATTTTAGCTCAGGATTTTTTTTTTTTTTTTTCGAAATACAAATTGTATGTATTTTTTTTATATATATCATTTCATTTCAGTATTAATTTTGTTTTGCAAAATAGTATTAATAATCTCAACCAGAGTTGATTTAATTTGAAAACTTTTCGTCGGTCATTGACCTCTAAGTCTTTAACTTAAGAAAGGAAATCAGAGCAATTAGTTTTCTGATTGTCTTTTCTTTTTTTTTTAGTTAAAGCCCTTACCTTATTAGAAGGTGGGTGTCTTTTGACCCTTTCTCTCTTTCATTTGGGTGCACCCACTTTGCTACGCCAGTTGACCATGAAATTAACCATCCTGAGAAGCATTTTGGAGACACCTTGATGAAATATAGAGCTACTCTCTTAAAATAACCCCACCCTGAATAAAAGACACGTGACTCAAAAAAATTAAAAATAAATAAATAAATTCTAATCAAAAAAAATATTCTCTTGCCAAAATATTGGCTATTTATTTTCTTATTGTTTGTGTATCCGTCGCTCTGATATAATCAACAATCAAATCGTTATTTTTTATTATTGCAAATATTGTAGTTAAATTCAATTTATTTTTATTATTCCGGTTTTATTTCTATTGTATTATTTAATAAATATTTTGATAGCAATATTCATAAATAATAATAAGAAATTATTATAAAAAAATAGTCAGTCCTTTTTGATCTATTAAAATTGACATCAAATCAAATGGTATGCCTGGATCACTGAATCGTTAATAATATACACTAGTTATCGCGTGATGCCGAAAAAAAAAATAGATTGAAATGTTGGGATTGCGAGGATGCAGTCAAGTAAGTTTGGACCAATCAAACACCAATAATATAATTTAAATTAGGCCTATAATTTTGATTTAGATTAAATTAGAGGAGAAAGTATGTAAGAACAAAAAAAAAATTTTAATTTAATATTTATAATTAAAATAACAGAAGATTTCTGAAACTCACTAAGTGCGATAAAACTTCCTAATTATTAACATCTTCTCCTCGCCCTTATAATTCCGGCGGTGCGGGGTCGGCGGACTTTTACGACCGGAATAAATAGGACAGGCCGGGCCGTCACACGGTCTGACGCCTGTTGAAAAAAGAAGAGACAGACATTTAAAGAACTGATGGACTGCCTGTCCCAGCTCGGGTAGCTCGTGGTCGCTATCCACGTACCCACAAGATGTGGGCCCCTGAGCAATTCCTAATTATTAACAAAAATTTATTATTTCTTTGATAAAATAGTTAACAATTTCACGAGTGAATCTGAAATTATTTCGAGGAATAAATTAAACACAGAATTAGTGTCCTTGTAATTTTTTCCAAAATTTACACGAGTTAAGGTGCGCGTCTCGAAAAGCCGTTAGAAGACGATTCACTATCGAGTTGCTCTAGGCGGCAAGAGATGGCGTTAGTTTTTCCCATAGGGATTTATTCCATTTCTTTTGAAAGATTCCAGCTAATTAATTAAGGGTAAAAAATTAATTATTTTTTAACACAATGATTACTAATTTAATTATCTATAAGATATAGAGCGAATTTTTTAAAAATATCTTTTATTTAATGCGATTAATCTAAAAAAAAAAAAATTATTTTTTCGAAAATCAAAAAAATGGCTTCTATAAGTTGTAGATATTTTAAATAGCTTTAATTTTAAAAAAATTTGAGGTCGATAGCTTCAAAATTGTGGCCGCTGGAATCTCCCAAAATTAGCACCCTGAGACGCGCACGCACCTTAAAATCTAAAACCTTTATTCCTCAAAATAATCTTCTCTTAAATAGAGTATTTTGGTTCAACCACCTGTGGGTGGGTCTTTGTTTAATTCTCCAATTAATCAATCATAAAATAATAGTGCTTTCTTAAGAACTTAACTCCTTGAAGCGGTTAATGAACATTTAATTCCATCATCATTCCCATGGGAGAGCAGCAATTATTTTCTTCGACATTTTTTTTGGGGTGTGCCCCCTTTCCTTCTTCTTTTTCTTCTCTTTGCCTTCTGTATTTATCTGTATGTGTGTGCATTATGAACCTGAACCTGAACCTCTAAACCTGGCGCACCCTCGGGCGGGTCTCGCCACGGAATCCGACCAACCTGAACATCAACGAGAGAGTGCATCATCTTTTAGGTGACGCCCAGGGCCGCAGACAGGGGGGGGGCAGGGGGGCTATATCCCCGGGGCCCGGGCCCTCCGAGGGGGCCCGGGCCCATTGAGGTCCCACCTTAAAATTCTAATAAAAAATAGTTTTCATGGTTAAAATTTCAATTAAAAAAAAAAAAATAAAAAAATAAATCATTTTCTTGAAATTTTTTTCCTCAGGGGGCCCGGGCCCTTTGAGCTCAAATCTTAAAATTTCAATTAAAATAAATCATTTTCTTGAAATTTTTTTTTTCCTCAGGGGCCCGGGCCCTTTGAGCTCAAATCTTAAAATTTCAATTGAAAAAAATATCAGTTTCTTGAAATTTTTTTTCCTCAAGGGGCCCGGACCCTTTAAGCTCAAATCTTAAAATTTCAATTTAAAAAAATATCATTTTCTTGAAATTTTTTTCTTCAGGGGGCCCGGGCCCTTTAACCTCAAATCAAGTTTGAACTTTTCACGACTCAGGATAGCTAAAAACGCAGGTTTCAGTGGCTAATTTTCAAAAAATTTTCCATACCCCCAGATTCTCTCGGAAATCCTCTGTCCGGATCTGGCCTCGATAAATTATTGTACCTCTTTGTTTAGGAAACTTTGAAAAATTTTTAAATAACTTTATTTAAATAAATATTGTAAGCTATGTATAACTATTTAAAAAGATGTGTCAAAAACTGTGTAAAAAATTGTTGGCATGAAAGACACAATAGCCTTTTACGTAGTAAAAAAAAACTTTTTTTTTTTTTTTTTTTTTTGGGGGGGGGCCCGTATTAGTAAGTAGCCCCGGGGCCCGTCAAGTCTGTCTGCGGCCCTGGTGACGCCCCAGGGGTATGTATACACACGCATGCATATGTGCGAATAAAAATCTCTCTTATATACATGTAGAACATTTATAAAAAAAAATAATTCCAAAAAGTTTTTTAGAACTTACTATTTAAACTAAAACAAATAAAAAATCTTGATAGCATTGGCGGACAAATAAATAAAGTTTTTTATTAAAAATATATTTTGTCATATAGAATTGAAAATATTTTTTTATTTGAGATACAAACAAATTAGTACCGGTATCTAATGATTTAAATAAATCCTGGGATTATGTTTGATCACTTCAATAGTAAGAGATACCAGCATGGGCGTAGCCAGGGGGGAGGCAGGGGGGCCGTTGCCCCCCCCCCCCTGGCTGGTCCTAAAATTAAAAAAAAAATATATATATATATTTTTCCCATTGGAAATTTTTTTTTAACACTCCAATTCACTACATTAATTTAATTTTTTTATTTTATTTAAATAAATAATTAATACTCTATGTAGATATTAATTGCAAACCCCCCTCTTCGCCCTAACGAGGAGTTGGCCCCCCCCTAACAAGAAGTCTGGCTACGCCCATGGATACCAGGTCCAATGAAGATTTATTTAAATTAGATACCCAATTTATATAAATAATTATAATTAATTCTGTATCTTAAATATAAATTTTTTAAGTCAAAAAAAAATACTAAAAAAAAAAAATTTATTTTAAGTACCAGCAAAAAAAGGCATTTTTAGTGATTGAATAATCCCTTCAAAGTAAATTTATGAACCTTTAAGGGTCTGTCTAAAATGTTTTATGTTCGGGAAAGAAATAAACCCTTGCTTTTTTCTTAAATGAACCCTCAAAAGGGAAGTGAAGAGAGTAAATAAATTTTTACACTTTAAAGGGATTTAAATTCCCTCTCATATTTAACGGTTTATATTTCCTCTTACGTTATAATTATATTCTTAATGCTTTGAAAAGAGAAAATAAAATTGCGGAAACCTATACTAGGCAAGTCAAATGGCACAAAAAAAGCCTAAATTCGCAAAACGTGATGTAACGCATTTTTGGTATGTTATTTGGACCCCTTAGGAGTGTGTGAAACCGCATTTTGCAAGCGTAACTGCAAAATTTTCGGACTTTTTTCAGTTTTTGCAGTTAAATTCAAAAACTATGGGCTTTTTGACATTAGTTGCTTATACAATTTTGAAAGTATATTAAATTTGAAACAATTCAAGCCAACTCACAGCTCCGTATCGCTAATAGTTTTTGAGATATAATGATTGAAAAATTTACATGCTTTTCAGAAATGTTACAATTTTCAGGTTTGCTGATACGATTACAAGAGAACTATAAGGGTTACTGACCCCGAACTGTGCTTAAATGAAAGATAATTAAATGTGCTAAAACTCAATTTATCACAACTTTTCTCTAAGCTTGAGCGGTTAATCCGATATTCGGCTTTAAACATAAACAAAATTGAAAATTGAAACATTTCTGAAAAGCATGTAAATTTTTCAATCATTATATCTCAAAAACTATTAGCGATACTGAGCTGTGAGTTGGCTTGAATTGTTTCAAATTTAATATACTTTCAAAATGGTATAAGCAACTAATGTCAAAAAGCCCATAGTTTTTGAATTGAACTGCAAAAACTGAAAAGTTTTGCAGTTTTTCACTTATTATGCGGGAAGTACAACTTTTTTTTCTTGGAAAATGCGGTTTCACACACTCCTAAATGGTCCAAATAACATACCAAAAATACAGCGTTACATCGCGTATTTAATATCGAATTTGACTGGCCTATACCTCCCCTCATTTTATAATACAATATTCATTATCTTCTAATTTTCTAGAAATGTTAAATTTCTTAATCGCACTAAAGGATCAAATGTCAAAAAAAATGATATTTGATATTAGAAGAATATCAAAACGAAGACGTTTATCAGAGATGATTCTACAATTTTTTTCTCTCTCTTTCTTATGCAACTCCCAGATTACGCCGTTTTTTTGTTTAATATCACGTGTCAGATCTTAAGACAGAAGGCACCTAAACACTCTGTCAAAAATATCTTTTTCTCCCCATCAATAATGTGACTTTTATTATAAAATATTGACGTTAGGAGGCATTTAAGAAAAAATGAGAAAGCAAAAGAGTGGCTAATTTTATTTTATAATAGAGGTTTTTTCGTTCTATAATTCATTTTTCCTTGCCTGGAGGTAGGCAACTCGCCACAATTCACTAATGATTTTTTTCGTTTAATTATTACAGCGCCAGGACCACTAAGATCCCTCCATGTTTGACTCGGGCTGTATATGCCATGCCAAATCGACAAATTTATTTCCTGATCCCCGCGGATTTCGCTGAAAATTTTCTATCTTTTTTCTACCCCTTAAAAGACATTTTTGAGAATTTTTTCAAATAACTATGACTTATTTTAAAATTGATATTTCGAAACCCCGTAAGGCTATAAAAATTTTGTTTTTAATGTAGTTTTCAGAAAAAAATAGAAAAATTATTTTAGAAGCCCGGATATATGAAATATTTCAGTTTTTTTGAAAAAAAAAAAAAACCATAATTTTAGTCCGACCATTTTTTTTTTTTAACTCAAAAAAAACTTCAACCAATTCTACAATTATCCCCCCTAATTTCAAGATGTGCCGACGATCGCTTCTAATTTTTTTTTTTTTTTTTTTTGTTATAAAAAAATTTTTCTTTAAATTTGGTTCTATTTTACGTAATTTTTTATGAAATTTTTTCAGCTTTCTCGTGAAACTTTAGAACAGCGTTTTCCAAACTGTGAGGCGCGCCTCCCTAGGGAGGCGCGGACTAGTGTAAGGGGGGGGCGCGATTAGTAGCCAAAACGAGCAATTTTCCAAATGATTGCGTTTTATAAAAAAGAACAAATAAAAAAAAATATTTTTTTATAAATTTATATTTTTTAGCATTTCAAAATTTTGTTTTTGTATTATTTTATAAAATGGGGGGGGGGGGGAGGCGTCATACAATTAGGCGTGGTAACAAAAGTTTGGAAACCACTGCTTTAGAAGTTGAAAAATGATATTTTATTCGAAAATTTTAAGTCATCATCCTACTAAAAATTGTTTTTTTTTTTCAATAAAGTACGAGACTGAGCGAAATCCGCGGGGATCAGGAAAAAAATTTGTCGATTTGGCATGGAATGACCCATATACATCTCCTAAAAAATCTTTAATTCTTTAAAATATTTCTTTATATCTTTCCTCTTAAAAATAAAAATAACAATTTTACTCATTCTACTAATCGCTTGACGATGAAGATTTAGAAAATTGTACTTTGCTTTAAAAAAAAGTCAATTTGAAATTGTGAAGTTTGTGAATATATTGTAATGGCAGTGGCATTATGGCTAACGCCCCCAGAGGTAGTATGACACCTCCCCCTGACTATAAATCAGCTCCGGAATGGTCGATTCAATTAAATCCATCTCTCTCTCTCTCTCTCTTCGTGTGCGTGTGTGTGTGTGTGTGTGGTCAATTAATCCAAGCCCCCGGGTTGGATAAATATAACGGAAGGGTGGCAGGCACGCTTCGCCACGATTACACGCTAATTCGATTAGCACTTGACTTCACTCTGAATGCAGAGCCAGTTGCCATATATTCGTACATCATCTCTCACGCCCCACTTGAAAATTAAGCGCACAATCACTGGGAAAATTATTGTCGTTAATTGGATTCTCCTCACTCATTCCTTTATGAACAGAACAAAAATTAATCAAGTTGAAAGAACGTTTTATTTAAAATTATTACCAGGGACTATGTTATTATTATCATAACTTTTATAATTAATGCCCGACTAGTGACGCACATTCTTTCAAGTTCATATAAAATATTTTTTAATAAAAATAGTAGGTTATAATAGAAATATATCATGACACATAAAGAAAATTGAGTACAACCCGAGTGAAAACATGAATTCCTATTTAAACCTCAAAATCTTCAGTGAGGTTTTCCAGGGTCAGTTTAATTTTTTTGGAGATTGGATTCTACATAGAAAGTAATCCCAGTTTGAACCTCAAAATCCTACTTACCGACGGTTTTACAACTTTGAGGTTTAAATCAGAAAGAAAACTGATGAACTTTTCTAGTTTTTTTCTGTTTTTCTAAAAATCCGCTCCAACGAATTTGATTAAAATTAAAATTCATTAATCAATTATTTTTTAGATGTTTTTTAAAATGTATATTCTCATTTTGCTCTCCAAATTGTTTGAAGCACACTACTCTTGTACTTCATAGGAAAGATAGGAGAAATAGTTGCCGTAGTAACAAAATATAAATATTCCTTTGTTTATAAATTTTACATCTTAAATTCTAATATATCGGAAATTGTGTCAACGCCCATGGGGCTTGGAGTAGTTGGTAGCGTGCCTACCTTCTATACCGAACGTCGAGGGTTCGGACCCCAGGCAGTCCGATAATTTTATTTAAGGCATTTGGATACCAAATGACTTAAATAAAAATGCCTGGACCCCCCAATATGATATATTAAACATTAACGGATTATCGTATAAAGTCTTAAATGGCCTCAGTTGCCGAAAAGACTGTGTGAATGTGAGTGTGAATGAGAAAAAAGTGTGAATGTTTTTTTTTTTTAACTGTCAACACAAAAAATCTGGTGTAACAAGCACAGAACTCAACTTTCAATTACCAAAGATAAGAGAGTTGTGTGCTGTGCGACTAGTCCCACCAGATTTTTAATATATAGCCCTGGGCACCAGCCAGGCTCTCAGCGGCCCTAATTCTTGACCCAAGTGGGTGCCCCCGGTGAGGCGGCAACCCACTCACCTAAATATGTTTCTTACTAAACCCACATACGTACCGGTATGTTTATTTTGCTGATAAATATACAATGTACTCAATTAAGAGAAGGTTGGTTCATTGGTCTAAGGCAGTGGTTCCCAACCGGTGGCCCCCCAAGGGTGCCGCGAGAATGCCTAATGGGTGCCGCGAGATATTTAGATAAAAAATAAATAAAATAAAGAGGCGAAAAAATAAAGTTTTGCTAAAAAAAGGGCAAATGATTAAAATGGAAGCGGCAAAACTTTCCGTAGATCGGAAAAAATTAAGCTTTGCCAAAAAAAAGGTCAAATGATTTTCACGCAAGGGAAAAAAAAATTTGCCCCAGGGTGGAAAAAAATTTCGATTTGATAGGGAAAAAAAGGAAGGGTGCCGCTAGTGTGTAATATTATTCACAACGCACCTTTGGGGTGCCGTGGACTTCAAAAGGTTGGGAAACGCTGGTCTAAGGGTTGGAGATGTTGGTCCATTTCGCTAATACGAGAACATATTGGATACAATTTTATACAAATTTCTATTCAATCATAAATTAGAAACATTTTTTATTAGACTATTATTTTACTTCGGAACTTTGAATAACGTCATTTAAATAAAAAATACCTTTTTTCCGATGACGTTTCATTGATATTTATTTATAAATCCTTTCTACAAACTTTCACTTAGTTATTTATGATCGTTTTTTTTTCCTTTTCGATCATCACCCTATAGATGTCATTGAAAATTATTCATTTACATGTTTATGAAATTTAAAAAATGTTATTTTAACATTTTTTTTTTTTTTTTAATGATTGAATCACCAACAAGAATAACAACAGTTATCTAATATTGAATACAGGCGACCAAGCGTGTAAATTGAAAAGTCGAAACGCAACGCGAACGAATAATAGAATCAGTGCGTGGATATATATTTTACATTTTGGTTTGTAACCGAGGGGTGTGGCTTGGAACCCTTTGGCGGGGGTGCGAAAACAAAAAATCCCCTCAGATATAAAGTCTTTGCTGATTTGACAACAACCCTCCAAGGGGAAGACCCGTCCCTGTCTTTGTAACCTCTAAATTTTAGAAAATAGTGTGCGAAATTTCTTAAGAAAAAACGCGAGTTAATTTTTAAAAAATCTGGTGTGACTCCAGATTTTTTTGTGTCGAGATATATTTGGTTTCCCATAGCACCTTAGTTAACTCGACCACTTGCATTTCATAAGTAAAAAGTAAAAAATTCAAAATTTCCATAGGCTCTGTGTATTTTAAATGTTAATTGCTTGAAATAAAGTATGGTTTTTTTTTTTTTTTTTTGTGTATTTTTTTTTTTTTTTAACACTCACACTTTGCTCATTCACTCTCGCATTCACACACACATTCATACAGTCTTCTCGGCAACTTAGGCCATAGAAGACTTTGACGTAACCGTTATTTATGAATTTTTTCTATATTAGGGTCCAGGCATTCTTATTTAAAGTCATTTGGTATCCAGATGGCTTAAATAAAATCATCGGACTGCCTGGGGTCCGAACCCGCGACGTTTGGTATACGAGGTTAGCACGCTAACCCTCTACCAGCCCCAAGTTGTTTGTAGCTGGGAATCGAAGTTGAGGACGATAAGGAGAATAAAACCAGCTTTAGTTTTTCTCTCTCACAACTTCAATTTATTTGCAAATATTTCGGCTCCTATACAGGGGCCATCTTCAGTGCATATCTGTGAATTTAGGCAATACATTTATTCATTCATTATACAATTTGAAAAAAAAAAAAATATATACATTAGAGAATGCTAAATAAATGCAAATTTTCATAAGAGTTGGAAAATTTTTTTTTATATGTAAAATGTTCCTAGGGAACCGACCCTTTATGGAAGGAAGAGCCTGGAAATGAATTTGAAAAATCTCAAATACATCAGTAAAGTGTACTTCCAACAATTTTCACAAAAAATTTTATTGATATACCTACTTTTTAATAGTTTATTTATGAATTTTAAGCAAAATTGTTAGAGCCAATTTTGAGAAAATCAAAAACAAAACTGAAAAAGTATATAGGCCTACATCAATAAAGTACTAGTACTTTTTGGCCGATTTTGTTCAAAAGCTTATTTTGAGTGTCCGAGAGGGTATCTAACTTAAATATAAAATATTAACTAGGTAGAGCCTTGTTTGAAAAGGATGGAATTTTTTCAATCAACGCTCAAATAGACTGTTCATTAGCCAGTCAATAAGGCCTATCGTTTAAGATAACAAGTTTGCGAGATATGTTTATGCTTAAGATTGGGCAAAATTGCACCCCCTGGAGTCGAACCAGGATCTCCACGCTTTCGCGGCGGGTGGACTACCCTTATCCTAGGGCGCCGGCCCAATAATAGTAGATGGCGTGCAGTTTTTAAGATCTTTCTCTAGTCAATGAAATTTTAATTTCATTAGTATAATAGGCGGATGCGAGATGTTGTGCTTATTGGGCCGGCGCCCTAGGATAAGGGTAGTCCACCCGCCGCGAAAGCGTGGAGGTCCTGGTTCGACTCCAGGGGGTGCAATTTTGCCCAATCTTAAGCACAAACATATCTCGCAAACTTGCTATCTTAAATATAAAATTTCAAACTTGAGGCTCATTTCCTTCATGCTTAAAATCGTTACACCCACAAAGGCAGAGGAAACAATTTGCGGGACCCACTTTTTTGGACTCAAGGGACCTCAAAACATGTATTTCCTTCAAAATCACATCGGATTTTTGACATGATCGCCATTCTTTCTCACTATATATTAAAGATAGGCCTAAAGTAATAAAGTGAAAAATTGAAAAACTTTATTAAAATGAAAATTTTTTTTTTAAATATTATTTTAATAAGATGGTGAATACTTAAAATTTTAATTCTCTAATATAAAAGAAGTTTTTAATTAATGTCATGTCTGTCTGTCATTCTGAGCTCATTCAAATTGCATTTTCAACGTCGGCGGTGGCAAATTAAGCAAGACAATGAATAATTCAAAGGCCTGGCTTGGGGGTGGCCGGGCGCCACTGCCATTGTCCGCATTTAAGGAATTTATTGTTCGAGATTTCTCTCGCTCTAAACTGACGTCGGAATATATTAGGATTAATTACTTAGTAATCAAGATTGTCCTAATCTAAATGGAAGAAAGATTTTTATTTCATTAACTAAATTTTTACTTTTTAAAATTTGTTTAATATTTATAAAATTTATAAAAATTATTTTACCGTGTAAGCACATCTAATTGGATTAGTTTATTCATACGTTGGAACCTGTTTTATTCTTTTAAGTACCGGTTGCTTCACTTCTAGTCAACTAGCAAACTTATCCGAACGATAGCAAATCATTGGTATAATAAACAAGAATCCGTTTAACTTTCTATTTAAATAAAATGAGTTTTTTCCCAAGAAAAATTGAGAAAATGTGGGGCTTTCCAGGCCCCCCGGAGGATAGCTGGTCCCATGCCCCCCCCCCCCAGCCAAATTCTCTAGTTACGCCCATGCATCTACTCAGTGCCGGATTAAGCAACATGGAGGCTCTTAGGCAGTTGAAATCTCCGGGCCCTGTCAGCTAAGAATTTTACCAGGGGCGTATATAGAAATTTTTTCCGCCCTCCGAAAACATTTTTTTTTTCAAAACTTTGTTTTCCGCCCTGCCGAACCTTTGTTTTCTCCTCCCGTGGAAATTATTTTACCTTTTTTTTTTAAAAGTCGAAATTTTTGCCTCCCTGCGGAAAATTTTCCATCCATGGATACCATTTTGCCTTTTTTTTTAAATTTCGGTATGCCGAAAAATACTTTTTTTTAATTCTAATGTTGCGGGGCCCCTAAAAAGCGCGAGGCACATAGGCAATCGCCTACTCCGCCTAATGGATAATCCGGCACTGCATTTACTTGATATTTTTGTAATTTATATTGCATATTTTAATACTTTTACTGCATATTATATGGCATATTTAGAGGTTTTTGCTGAATAAAATCCGGGCTTTAGGCTATATATGATATAAATAAATATGTCTGGGCCCAAGGGCGGTTCCAAGAGGTGTTTCTCGGAGGAGGTAATCTGGTGTGACTGGTCGCACAGCACACTATTTTTTTCTTAATTTCGGTAATTTAAACGCGCATTCTGTACTTGTTTGCCAGAATATAAATACAAATCAAATTTTCAAGTATTAATTTTTAAAATTTTACATTCAAAATACATTTTTTTTTCGAAAAAAAGTATTTTTTCAAATCTCAGGGGGGTAATTACCCCCTTTACCCTCCCCTTGTATCCGCCCTTGTCTGGGCCCCGATAATATATGGTAAATGCCGTGTTAGA
>JAKCPI010021513.1:0-15209 GCA_023213315.1 Euborellia annulipes
TAATAAACTTAATCGAAGGAACAGGATGTATTCGCCGCTCGTGGATCTAGGTGAGTAAATTTTGGTATATATATATATGAAATATATATAATTTTTTAAAATAAAATTACAGTTTTCAATTCCCTTGTATATGGACACATAATAAAAAAACTAGAAAAAGTTTTTTATAATAAAAAAACATTGAGTATTCGATAATAATCGTGTGAGAATGGACATTAATTTTTGATCAATGGTTTAAATCAGGTTAATGAATAAAAACTCTTAACACCGAAAAAAGATACCTTAGAATAGTCTAGAATAAAAAATGTTGAATTTGAATTTTCCGCCATCAGTGCTGGAAACATATTTAGTAGTAGAAAGAAAAAGTTTTAAAATTAAATGAAAAAATCACAACATATATTCTATTAAAGTATATCTAGATAGAATCAACATCTTAGCCTTAAATTGTTTGAATGATTAATAAAATATTTTTTGGGTTGTAAAGAAAAATTATATGGTAACACTGTGTGTCATAAAAATAAAAAAACATCTGAAATAACCAAATGTTCGATCGTCTTTGTTTCGATTTTAAGTGTGTTAATTAAATAAAAATTAATTAAAATATTAATATATATCGGGAAGAAGGCCTAATATATAAATATAAAGTAATACACTGTTTTTTGTTTGTATAATTATAAATTGCAAAGTGAAAATTAAAATTAAGGAGAACCTATCACCTTTTTGAGGTAAATTATGTTTTTAAAGAATTAATCGATTAATAAATATTGATAATAATAAAAAACACTTATAATAGAATTAAAATTATATTCATTAACATATTTTAAATAAAAAATAACAAAAAATCATCTCGATTTTGAATAAGTATAAATTGTAAAATTACATAATGACTTGAACATGACAAAAGATAATCATTCTTGTATTTATTATTGTAGGCCCTGAGGATGACTCAATAAGAGAGTCGAAACGTAATACGCGTCCGTTGGCCAAGAAAAGCTGAAATAAAATAAAATTATAATTGAAAACTGTAATTTTATTTTAAAAAATTATATATATTTCATATATATATATACCAAAATTTACTCACCTAGATCCACGAGCGGCGAATACATCCTGTTCCTTCGATTAAGTTTATTAAAATGGACAAAAATCGCCATGGATTCTCGAATTCAAAATCTTTTTATTTAGAAACTTATATTTGTAATATCAACAACATTAACAAAATGATAATAAGGCAATGATGATGACTGTGAAAATTGATGAACCTGGTGATGGTTGCAATCAATGAAACAAATACAGTGAAATCTCGATATTAGTATTTCCTGTTAATTCGTACAAATTAACCGATTTCCAGAAAAAACTTTTTCTAATTTTGTATTCCCAGTAATTCGTTCCAAACCGTTATTAATTGTTACTAACTAAAATATACAATTTCAACCTCGCAGCTCAATTCCTTCACGCTTTAAACTGAACACAGACAGACCATGTTGGATTCAGCGGACCTCAAAACGTGTATATCCATCAAAATCTCGACATCGAATTTTTGACATGAAACCAATACTTTCTCTCTTAATATTAACATATATAGGTAAGAGAAAGTAAAAAGAAAGTGAGAAAAATAATAATAGCCCGAGTATAGCTGATCATGATCAGAAATTCCCTTGTTGGATGGGTGCCCACCAGGAACAAGAAAACGCCGCCAAAATACTCGTACTTGTCTTAAAATAAATATTTAGTTGTTTTAAATAGTTTATTAAACTTACTATATGCCCTAAATACGGAGCTATCTAATTAAAAAAAACTAGAACCAGGAAATTGTTCAAAGAATTGGAATAAAATAACAAGTGTGCTGGCTATCTACTGTTTAATGGGAGCAAAAAAATACTATTTTCATTGAATTTATTTCCTTTAATCTATTTTCAGGATCAAACAATTAGCAGGCCAATCGTTTGACCTGATGATAGAAAATGATGGCAAAGGGGAAGTCATTTGGAAGCCGAAGGTTCCAAACCTGGAGTTTCAAGTCTATTTATTCTCGATGTGGTTTGGTAAAGACCTTGAATTAGAATAATTTTAATGTGAAACAAGGATTTAAAATAAAGAAGACAGGTTCCCTCTCAGTGATGCATTTTTCGGAAGGAGTAGGGTACACACCGGTACTGAGAGAGTCCCTCCTCAACTAGGAGGAAGAGGTTGGATAAAAGGAACCGGGTGGAACTAGAAATAAGAATTAGTTCACTAGATAGAGACGAAAACAGGAGAGGAGTTAGAGATAGGAAATAATGTAACTTCACGGGGTGCCGGTAGATGGCTACGGCTAGAGGCCGGTTGGGTTTGAGGTGTGTGTCTTCGTGCGCGAAAACACCTCGGGTAAATAAACGGGGATCCCGATAGGAATTTCAAATAATAATGGCCAATAGAAAGTTATACTATTACAACCCCCTCTCCCTATATTTGGAATTAAATTATTGCTATTTCCCCCCCCCCCAAAAAAAAAAAACTCATTTTTTTAGGCTTGAAATTTTCGAAATGATTGCTATTTTTGAGATAGGGAATTAGTTATTTGAAGAAGAACAAGAGGAGTCCAGTTGGTCATGGTGAGGGTCATTAAGGTCCCCTGTCCTGTTAGGGACCACACGTGAGCAAATATTGGCCGTGTGGGGAGAACAGGGGCAGATGCAGATGTATGCGGGGGCGGGGAATTGTTATCAGATGACCAACAGCAGCATCTCTGATGTTATCTCAAATTTGCAGGTTGGCATCCTAACGTTTTAATTATTTAACATTTGTCCGTTTTAACCACAGCTGTCACAGCTAAATAATTAAGTATTGCTACATTTTACTTATTCTCTTACCTATAAATATTAATATAAAATATATAAAGAGAAAATATTGGATTCATGTCGAAAATTCGGCAGATTTTGATGGAAATACACGTTTTGTGGTCCCCGGAATACAAAAAAGTGGTTTTCGCGACATTATCTGTCTTGTGTGTGTGTGTGTTCAATTTTAAGCATAAAGGAACCCACATAGCACCGCAACCAAAAAAGCGGACATTTAGACGTCGAAGGGACGATGCTGCAACTTTGGGACATCGCAGAACGTCCCTGCGGCGTCGAAATGTCCGGATTTTTGGTTACAGTCATAGGCGTAGCCACGGGGGGTTTGGGGGTTCAAACCCCCCCCCCCCATTGGACCCAAGCCATGACTAGATATTTAAGCTCTATAATGCAAAATACTTTTTCTCTCTATATATTTCATATATAGTGTAACAAAAAATTCGAGAAAATTCAGAATTTTCCCATTGAAAAGAAGATGGGGGATGGGAGAAGATTTTTGTTATGCTTTATAAAAAATTAAAGCCGCTTAAAATTGATTAAATTCGCAAATGAAAAATAATAAAAATTGTTATATAAATAAATTTTTTATTTTTTTCTTAAAGAGGTCTGAGATAGGAGTCTGGTCAAGAGAAACACAGAGAGACACCCCGGTATTTTAGGCCCATATACATAAAATTAAGAGATTTGCATTATTTAATGCCTGATACGAGTTGATTGAAAAATTGCGGCACTTAATTAAGAAAGGGCGGGGCCCGAGCCACCTCGAGGGGGTCCAGGGGGGGCGAAGCGAAGGTGGGGTAAGTGGCTAGTCATATATTTCATTAGACGCCTTATACTGCCCTATTAGTCGGGGGGGGGTGGGAGAAACAATCCCAAACCCCCCCATCAAAAATTTCTGGCTACGCCTATGGTTACAGTGCTATGTGGGAATTGAGCTAGAAGGTTGAAATTTTATATTTAAGTTCAGCATCACCCATAGGGGTGAAAATAAGCTTTTGATCAAAATTGGCCAAAAATTACTAGTACTTTACTTATGTAATTTTTCAGTTTTTTCGATTATCTCAAAATTTGCTACAACGATTTTGTTTAAAATTCATAAATCAATTATTTTTTAGAAGCTCTTTAAAATGTATATTCTCATTTTTCCCTTGAAGTCTTTTGAAGAACACTTTACTCTTGTACATCATAGGAAAGATAGAGTATCTCACGGATTAGTGTTAGTGTTTTTAGTTAGAATTCAAAATTAGATCATATTTATTTTTTTCTTAACACACCCAAAAGGACTAGTCATAAATGAGATATCTCTTGTTAGATTAGTGGTGTACATCCCTATTCAAAAAGCAATAAAAATTGTGTGGGATGATAAATTCAAATTGAACAAGATATTAACAAGCGTTTGTCAACTCGTTCGTTGTCATTTAAAGTGAAATCGAAACATGTTTAAAAGACGAGGAGAGAAAGAAAAAAAACAGATTGAAATGGTTTGGTGAATTTATTACCTTACAAGTAAGAAAATCGAAGTGTGTTGGTTAAAACGTTAGAAGAAAAGGGTTAATAACAATCACGTTATAAATATTAAAGAAAATATTTCTTAAGTTAAGGTCATCAATGGCTACCTATAGAAAAATTTTTCAATCCACATCGCCACAAGTGAATGATGTGCTCGAGGGTGGAGTCTTGAGCTTAGGCAACCAAAATGCTTAGCTGTCTGATTGTTGTCTTAAAAATAGATTTTATGCATTTAAAAAAAATGATTCATTTATTTTTAAAATATTGGTTTGGTTAACTAAGTTTCATTCCGGCTGTACAGTGTTCGAGTGTGGCGCTTAGTAAACAAAACTAATATTTTTAAAATAATAAGCTTTTTCATGAAAATTGTTTCAGATTTTAAAAAAAAGGTGCGCCATTTCGAAAAAAATTAAAATCCGATTTTTTATACAAAAGCGAGATAAGATTTCAATTGAATTGGATACCAATCAATTGAAATAAGTAGAAATCAACTATTTTTTAGATGCTCTTTAAAATGTATATTTTCATTTAGCCCTTAAAATTGTTTGAACAATTATTAAATTTTGTATTTATTTTGGATTCTCTATTGGGTATACAATATGCATTAAAATTTTGAAAAATAGTTTATTTCAACCAATCAACATTTAAAAACGTAAGTGGTTAAGTTTGGAACTAAAGTGCTATAATATATCTCGACACAGAAAATCTGATGTGGCAAGCACAGTACACAACTTCCGTAAGAGAAAGTTGTGTGTTGTGCGACCAGTCACTTCAAATTTTTTTTTTTTAGTAAGATAATGAATGAAACGTGTCGAAGTTGACACGTTTCATTTGTCAATCTTTGTGGACATTAATTAGATCTTGGGATATTTGAGAGATCTCTTACAAGAGGCAAACTCTATTTGTGCCACTAACTCTAACTGTAAACAATTAAAAGTAGTTTTTAAAGGCTTGAATGGTTGAAACATTTCTTAAAATTTGAAACATTTCTTAAAGAATCCAGAAACGGACACGATGAATGGAAATTTTGAAAGTTTTTTTTTTTACTTTCTCTTATTATTTATGAAAAGCAAATGGTACTAAGCTGGGTACTAATGTGCTAACAAGCACAGTACAAAACTTTTGATTACCGAAGGTAAGAGAAAGTTGTGTGTTAATCCACACCAGATTTATATAGAATAAAATATTATTCTTAATAATTTAGTATTTTGGATGTTCCGATATTAACAAATTTCTCTTCACTCAATCTCAATTTATTGCAAATATTTTTGATCTCTTACGATATTTTCAACAAATGGGAGTCAAATATTAATATAATACATTGTTTTATTTATTTTCTTCATATCATTCAATTGAAGAGAGCGTCACTTGAATGTCTGATCTTGTATTTATTAGTTTAGTGGTATGAAATAAAGTTCTGACCATGCATCCGAGTTAAATTAAATTGTTAAATGAAAAAACATCACCGATACCAGCTATATTTAAGTATAAAAAATATTTTTAATAAAATGAAATTTTTGTTCTTTACAACTTATATCAGGTATATCGCTTATAGAGGCGTATATAATGGATATAACGAAATAAAGAAATTGAAGGGAGCGATTTCCAGGAAGGCCTTCTTCTAGTCTTTGTAAATCTATGAATGAATGTCAATTCTGCAACAGGCAAGCAGGTCGTTTTTATAGATACTGCCTCTGCTGCTGCAGTGCAAAGCAGCAAGGTGTTGTTCAAGCAGCCAGCCCTTACTTGCCTGGCGTCTTCTTATCCCCCCCATGAACCCTCCATCACATCACCTGCTTGCTGGGGGTGCAACATCTGCATCTGCGCTGCCGCAAAATCACTGCATCGGCTCGTGGCGGCTGTGTGGCTTATAATATAGAAAAACTCAGCTGTGTGTCTACGTGTGCACACCTGCCTTTTACAAAAAGGAAGGGGGAGGAGGAAGGACCCCCTCGAACTATCTTGGCGCACGACAACCGTGTTGCCAGATTGCCAAAAACGGAAGTCAAATTATGAAATTTATTTAAAAAATAGATTTTAGCTATAAAAATAATCATAAACGTCAAAATATTAGATGACTAATTACCCCCTCCTATTTTAATAAATCTGGTGTGACTGGTCGCACAAGTTGTGTTCTGTGCCTGTCACACCAGATTTTCCGTGACGACATATCCCGTGCTGAGAATCATATTGGCGAAAGTCAGAAAAAACAATTTTTCAATTAGGCCTAGCAAACGTTAAAACGTCTTCTCGGGTATATGAATTAATAAATATTTAATTATATAAATTTCCGTTTCGCGGCTTGCATACGCGATAAATATAATATCTTAAATATTATTATTTACTAATTAATTTTTGAGGTCTTCTCAATTGATCCATCTGGATTGCACCTGGTCGAGGGAGAAATTTGTGGCGCCGAATTTGGGTCCATTTCTTCTGCTGGCTAAAAGTGCTTCATATAGAGTTCATATACCCGAATGTCGTGCTGTGTTCTAGTGGTAAGGGCACTCCAAGTACAAATTGGACGATCCGTGGTTCAACTGCCGGCGGCACGCCCTTATTTTTTCGGGTATATGAATTAATAAATATTTAATTATATAAAACGTCTTCTCTTTTGAGTGTCAAAGTGGCGAAAATATATTTCCATTCTTTGCAATTGATTCTGGCCTATTCATTTGTTGCCCGGCTATTTTTTTTTTTTTTTTAAACATTCACACTTTTTTCTCATTCACACACACATTCACACAGTCTTTTCGGCAACTTAAGCCATTTAAGATTTTAGACGATAACCGTTGTAAGTAATATATATATTGGGGGTTCAGGCATTTCGATGTCCGGCTATTTAAATGTATATGTTTACAAAATTTTAAAAGCCTTTTCTCGAATTGTGGAATTTCGGACTTCGCCACTATAATTCTCAGTAGGCGATTTATTTAGCCAGTCGAAATTTTTACACAATTTGGTATAACAACATCGGTGTTTTCTTTTTCTGTAACAATACATCTAATGAACAAATCTCGAACTCGGTTTACCCTAAGTAAGAATCTTGAAATGAGATTAAAAGATTAAAAATTTTTTTTAAATCTACATCGACCAGAGGTCAGTGTAATTTAATATTATAATAAAATATATTTAAAAGATAATCATTATAAACTCTTGTACGAGAGCACAGAACGCAACTTTCGATACCGAAGGTAAGAGAAAGTTGAGTGCTGTGAATTTCATCTATTCTGCCTTAATTAGAGAAAATATAAAAAAAATAAATCAGTAAAGTACTATAATATTTTTAATAAAAAAAAATTAATTATTTGAAGATGTTATTAATCCTCTTAAAGAGGAGGTTAATTATTAATGGAACTGAAGAGAAATTAAAATGATTGGAGATATTTAAATAATTTGCAAAACTCCATGCCTCATTTATGATGAACAATGAATGCAATAAAATGCTAAAGATATTAAATTGGCTGATTTCCTATCAATATAACAATCATGATAATAAGGTAAAATTTTCGTTTCTTGGATTGATATGAGTTTGATGTTACTTTCTCTGGGAAAGAAGTTTATGATAAAAACAATTTTATAGAAGAGAATTAATTTTATCATGAGAAAATAAAATTTTATTAAAAATATATCCAGCATCCCGGAGTTACACCTTTGGAACAAATACGAATCATCTTATTTTCTGGTGGTTCATTCAGGCAGCGAGCGGATGCTGTATGGCATTCATCTCAAGCCTAGGACAATGAAAGAAAGAAAAGCCAGGCAGGCAGGGGACCTGTGCCGTCCGTCCTCTCTCAACTAAATCTACATTTTAATACAAAAATGCTGTTTCATCTTTAAAAATAAAAAAAAGAAGAAGAATACAACAAATATTTAAAAAGGAAAGTTATATATCACTTGGCGCACGACTTGCCTTTCGCTCTCTTGCCCTTCTTTAGAAATTATCTACCGAAGAATAATATATAAAATAATCTGGTGTGACATAAAGCAACAGATTTTTTTGGGTTGAGATATATTTAGTTTCCTATAGCACCTTAGTTCCAATTTAACCACTTACTTTTCATTTCATAAGTAAAAAGTCACTTGAATCAAAATTTCCATAGGCTCTGTGCATTTTACTGCTTGAAATAAATTTTTTTCAAAATTTTATTCTCATATTTGGATATTTTATATGCAATAGAGAATCATAAATAAATACAAAATTTTATAAGAATATGAAAAAATTTTTTTTTATGTATAAAAAGTTCTAAGGGGACCCCCTTTTGAATCGAAATTATCATGCAAATCCCCATAGGAATTTAACATTAGTTCTATGGAAGGAAGAGCTGGAAAATGAATTTGAAAAATCTCAACTACTACATCAGTAAAGTGTACTTCAAACAATTTTCACGAAAAATATTACTGATATACTTTTTAAAGAGCATCTAAAAAATAGTTGATTTTTGAATTTTAATCAAAATCGTTGAAGCCAATTTTGTTAAAATCGAAAAAAACTGGAAAAAGTACATTAGTAAAGTACTAGTACTTTTTGACCGATTTTAATCAAAAGCTTATTTTAACTGTCCGGGTGGGTACCTAACTTAAATATAAAATTTCAACCTACTAGCTCATTAACACACATACACACAGCTGGATCCACCTTTTTAGACTCAGGGGATCACAAAACATGTATTTCCATCAAAAACTCGACATCGAATTTTTTACATGATCGCAATACTTTCTCACTATGTTTACATACAGTATATATAAGAGAAAAGTAATAATTTAAATTTGATTTTGGAGTAGAGGAGGCGGTGGTGGAAGGAAGTACGTAAGATTTTTATTTTATATAGATACTATAATATTCACTCCCATAAAAATTTTCATTTTAATTCAAACCTTAGCTGGAAAAATATTAATAAATTCAAATAGAAATGAATTAGATTTGTCTGTAGCTTAATTGTTTTGTTTTGACTCCCCCTCACATACATTGGCATTGAATTAAGACAAATAATCGTATCGTTTGTATGCCGGATTAGAAGTATAATTTGCTTGTCAATTTACAAATGATATTTATTTAAATTAAATAATAATATAAATGTTAAACAACAACATCAACCTTCAAAACTCGCATTACTAATATTTAAATTAATCAGATTAAATGGAAAAAAAAATCTGGTGTGACTGGTCGCACAGCACACAACCTTCGGTAATCGAAATATATGTCGACACAAAAAATCTGGTGTGATAAGCACAGAACACAACTTTCTCTTACCGAAGGTAAGAGAAAGTTGTGTTCTGAATATTATAGTATTTATATAAAATAAAAATGTTACGTACTTCCTTCCACCACCGCCTCCTCTACTCCAAAATCAAATTTAATTAAATTATTACTTTTCTCTTATATATACTGTATGTAAACATAGTGAGTAAGTATTAGGATCATGTTAAAAATTCGATGTCGAGTTTTTGATGGAAATACATGTTTTGTGGTCCCCTGAGTCTAAAAAGGTGGATCCAGCTGTGTGTATGTGTGTGAATGAGCTAGTTGGTTGAAATTTTATATTTAAGTTAGTTACCCACTCGGACAGTTGAAATAAGCTTTTGATCAAAATCGGTCAAAAAGTACTAGTACTTTACTAATGTACTTTTTCCAGTTTTTTTGCGACAGTCACACCAGATTTTTTGGTTTCAAAACGTGTATATCCATCAAAATCTCACAAAAAGAAACGTTTTGTGAGATTTTCACAAACGACTTTTGCGACTTTTTTTTAGCTCTCAGATACTTTTTTTTTGAAAAAGAAACTTTTATGACCGAATTTTTTCAAATTTTTTATTATATTATATAATATTTTTACTTTCTCTTACCTCTACATATATATTTTTGTATAGAGAGAGAAAGTATTGGATTCATGTCAAAAATTCGATGTCGAGATTTTGATGGATATACACGTTTTGAGGTCCCCTGAATCCAAAAAAGTGGTTTTGGCGACATCGTCTGTCTGTGTGTCTGTCTGTGAACAAAATATCTCAAGAACGGAAAGAGCTAGGAGGTTGAAATTTTATATTTAAGTTAGGCACCCCCATGGGACGTGACACGAAGCTTTTGAACAAAATTGGCCAAAGAGTACTAGTACTTTACTGATGTATTTTTTCAGTTTTTTTTCGATTTTCTCAAAATTCGCTCCAACAATTTTTTTTTTAATTCAAAATTATTTTTTAAGATTCTCTTTAAAATGTATATTCTCATTTTGTCATTGAAATCTTCTGAAGACCACTTTATTCTTGTACTCCTTAGAAAAGATAGGAGAAATGGTTGCCATGGTAACAAAATATAAATATTTTCCCATATAAATTTTACATCTTGAAAATCAAATGTACCGTACTGTCAGAAACTAAATACATGTCGACACAAAAAAATCTGGTGTGACAAGCACAGTACACAATTACCAATTACCGAAGGCAGTGGCGTAGCAAGGATTTTGGCGCCATGGAGCGACTCAACTGCTGGCGCCCCCTCCCCCTTCCCCTCGAACACTACCATCAATCGGTAACCGACACCTCACCCTACCACGGTAAAAAAAAAAAAAATTTTCATATAAAAAAATTCCTCAGATTTCTTCATCTTCATCTGAAGGCTCAGCATATATAATCCGTGTATAATACCAAAATTTAACCACAATATCCAGTGGCGTACCGAGGGGGGGGCATAGGGCCGGCATAGGCCCCATACATTCCCTTTGACCATCCCCTTTGAGAGGCCTCGGGGCCCTTGCGGCAGGGCCGGATCTAGGGGCGTGAAAAAATTTTGGTTCCGCGCAAGAGAAAATTGTTCCGTGGGCGGCAAAAATAAAAAATCTGGTGTGACTGGCGCACAGCACACAACTTTCTCTTACCTTCGGTAATCGAAAGTTGTGTTCTGTGCTTGTCACACCAGATTTTTTGTGTCGACATATATTTAGTTCCCGACAGTACGGAACATATGAATTCAGATGTAAAATTTATAAGCATGGGAAAATATTTATATTTTGACCATTGGTACCAATAATTGATTTTTGAATTTTAATCAAAATCGTTGGAGCAAATTTTGAGAAAATCGAAAAAAACTGAAAAAGTACATCAATAAAGTACTAGTACACTTTGGCCGATTTTGATTAAAAGCTTATTTTTCCGGTCCCCGGGGGTGTTTAACTTAAATATAAAATTTCAGCCTCATAGCTCAATTCCTTCATCCTTAAAATTGAACACACACCCACACACCCACACACCCACCCACACACAGACAGACCATGTCGCGAAAACCACTTTTTTGGATTCAGGGGACCTCAAAACGTGAAGATCCATCAAAATCTCGACATCGAATTTTTGACATGAATCCAATACTTTCTCTCTATATATATATTACATATATACATAGGTAAGAGAAAGTAAAAATTTTATGTCTCTAAAAAAAGGTAGCCCTCGGGGCATGGCGTAGAGGTTAGCGTGCTAACTATGTATATTTATCAATAACGGATATCGTAAAAAGTCTTATATGGCCTGAGTTGCCGAAAAGACTGTGTGAATGTGTGTGTGTGAGTGTGAATGAGAAAAAAAGTGTATTTAAAAAAAAAAGGTAAAATATTTTTTCGAAAAATTTTTGAGATCAGGGAAAATTTTTATCCCCCCCAAAAAAAAAAAAATTGAATATAGGGCACCCTCTTCTAGTGCCGCCCCAGGCCTCCAACTGCCTCGGTACGCCTCAGACAATATCTACTAAATAATTCAATGCTTTTTCTAATTTATTAGGCCAATATTAAAAGTAGGGTCCGACCGAAACAAGATTTTCAGCCGAAACCGAATATTCGGCCTCAACCTTAGTTTCGGCCGAAACCGAAACTTGTATTTCCTATAAAAAAATTTATATTTTTTTTTTTTTGAAATTTTTTCCCCTCCGTGAAAATCATTTTACCTTTTTTTTAGGGAGACAAAAATTTTTTCTCCTTCAAGTGCAAATCATTTGATCTTTTTTTTTTTAAGACTCAAGTTTCGGCCGGCCGAAAGTTTCGGCTACTTTTTGGCCGAAACCGAAACTACGGCCGAAACCATGATTTTTGGTCGAAACTGGCCGAAACCGTAACCGAAACCGAATATTCGGTCGGTTCCTAATTAAAAGTAAAAAAAAAAATCATATTTAGTCAACAAAACAATATTTTTATTTTATTTTGTCTACTTTTAAAATTAAATTTGAATAAAACGGGATAATATATTTATTTATCTTTGGCCGTGAATCCTAACGTTTGACATTTTAAACAAAAAAAATGCAGATTTCTATCAAAAAACAACAGAGAAAAAATTAATTGATTAAAGGATCCAAATAATTTTTTGTTCTACAAAAGGATCAAAATATAGCCAAAAAATTAAATAAAAGTATTATATGTGCCCGGCGCCCCCCACCCTGCCCTCCGCCCTGGAGCCGCCGCTCCACTCGCTCCTCTGTCGCTACGCCACTGACCGAAGGAAAGATAAAGGTGTGTGCTGTGCGCCAGTCACACCAGATTTTTAAAATTATGAAATTTAAATTTCTTATTGTATTTTTATAATAATTCTGTGTTATTATTTTATTTTCTATATATTCCAAAGGAGGGATTTAATGAACTCAATAATGAAATTTTTTTTTTTTATTTTATTTAAGTTTTTTTTGACATCGGAGATCATTTAGACCCCGTCTTTATTTTATTTGATTGGTAGTCAATTCACATGAAATGAGACGGGATACGAACCCTTGACCCCTAGCACAAGGGGCAGCAATTTAAATAGTATACAAATGTCTTCCCAAAAACCAGGCAATCGTTTGTAGATCAGTTCGCAAAACCGGACACTCAAGAACAAAAACCGGAGATAAAGCAGCCATAGTTAGAAAAGTAGTAGTCAGCTGCTGCTTCTGTTTTAGCTCATATTGAAGGTGATCTCTCTCTTTCTCTCGTCACCTGAGAGCGATTGTAGTAGGTGGGGTAGTAGTCAAGAACCTCCTCTTCCTAAACTGAGGGCGCGTGCAAGCACAGGATCCTCTGACCCCACCTGAACAACAACACCGAATGAGGGATGAGGGATGCAGCTGCAACTGCCGTCTGCCTGCAGACCCCTCGACACGCGCCCTCCACCCTCTTCAATCTATGCTATAGGCCTATATATATATACAAACACATGCTAGAAATCCACCTGGGCAACATAATTTGCAAATGTCTGGTTTAAACGTTGAACTCTCTCTGGGGCTTTAAGACAAAAATTCTAAGAGGGAAGTTTTTTCTCTCTTATTGAAGACGATTTATTTAAATTAGAATCTTCACATAAATATAATATTTTAAAGCGAAATTTCGTGAGCTGATTTTCCCTATCATGCGTTTTTTGCGACCGGAAGAAATAGGGCAGGCCGGCCCGTCGAACGGTCTGACATTTGTTGAAAAGAGGAAGGAAGAGACAGATATACAAAGACTGCCTGTCCCAGCTCGGGCAGCTCGTGGTCGCCATCCACGTACCCACAAGATGTGGGCCCCTGAGCGAAATTATGACTCATATATCAATATATATCTAAATTTAAATTTTGTCTAAAATTGCCATTTTGACAAAAAATGTCTTAAATACAATAATAAAAGTTTTCCCTTTTTACCTATTATATTAATATATATGTATATAGAGAGAAAGTATTGGATTCATATTAAAAATTCGAAGTCGAGATTTCTATTTATTGTGTCAATGTTATTTTACATATATATGTTTTGTATATGAACATTGTTATTTTATATATGTATAAATTTTTGTATATTTATTTTTGAAAAGGTATGACCTAGAAGTCAAACCTGAAATAAAAAAATCTGGTGTGACTGGCGCACAGCACACAACTTTCTCTTACCTTCGGTAATCAGAAAGTTGTGTACTGTGCTTGTCTCACCAGATTTTTTGTGTCGACATGTATTTAGTTTCCGACAGTACGGTACATTCGATTTTCAAGATGTAAAATTTATAAGTATGGCAAAATATTTTATTTTGTTACCATAGCAACCATAGGAGAAATTCCTATCCTTCCTATGAAGAACAAGAGTAAAGTGGTCTTCAGAAGATTTCAATCACAAAATGAGAATATACATTTTATAGAGAATCTAAAAAATAATTGATTTTTGAATTTTAAAAAAAAATCGTTGGAGCAAATTTTGAGAAAATCGAAAAAAAACTGAAAAAGTGCATCAGTAAAGTACTAGTACTCTTTGGCTGATTTTGTTCAAAAGCTTCGTGTCACGTCCCATGGGGGTGCCTAACTTAAATATAAAAATTTCAACTTCCTAGCTCTTTTTGTTCTTGAGATATTTTGTTCACAGACACACAGACACACAGACACACACACACACAGACAGACAGACAGACCATGTCGCGAAAACCACTTTTTTGGATTCAGGGGACCTCAAAACGTGAAGATCCATCAAAATCTCGACATCGAATTTTTTGACATGAAACCAATACTTTCTCTCTCTATATATTAACATATATATAGAGGTACGAGAAAAGTAAAAAGAAGTCGAGATTTCGATGGAAATACTCGTTTTGAGGTCCCATGAAATCAAAAAGGTGAGTAATGTACTGTTGGACTATATAGGCCCTATGCCGATACAAAAAATGTGGGTGTGACAAGCACAGAACATAACTTTAAATTATTGAAGGAAGAGAAAGACACGCGCTGTGCAACTATCAGTTCAAAAATGCCTGGCCCCACAATAGATATATTCTCTACAACGGTTATCGTCAAAGTCTTATATGGCCTAAGTTGCCGAAAAGACTGTATGAATGTGTGTGTGAATGTGAGTGTGAATGAGAAAAAAAGTGTGAATGTTTTTTTTAAACAAAAAAAAA
>JAKCPI010021514.1:0-68803 GCA_023213315.1 Euborellia annulipes
ATAAAATAATGAGAAGACCAATTCAAACAAATTATTTCAATTATAATATCTCGAAAAGTTTTCTAAGACACGTTAAAATCTATAATAAATTTAATGAGCATTAAAGTCACCAAAAAATATATGATGAGCATTAAAGTCTCCAATAAATTTAATGAGTATTAAAGTCTCTGATGATTTATTTAATTATAGTCTATTTTGGCCTACTTAAAGCCTAGAAGAGACGAGTCATTTTAATTTTGACCAACCAAAAACCTTGATAAAAGTTGAATTTTTGCTGATTCTGTTAGCATTGGCAGACTTTTTTGAAAATTTCTTTCCTCACGTCAACATTTTTTATTTTTTAACTCAATTTTTCTCGATTCACATCCCACTATTAACCGTTCAAAGATTTTTTCATTTGTCAAAAAAATAATTTTTTGATTTCTTGAATCTTTTTGGATTCACTAAGTCTATAGCACATATTATATTTTTCCTGAATGATCCATAAAATTCTCAACAAAATTAAAAAAACCGCGACGCGGAACTTCTTTTCGTTTGCTCTGAGGACCTATTTTTTAATTACAGCATAAAGCATACCCGTGCATTAAAGTCACTGGAGACTTCAATGCATACCGTATACACATATAGGAGACTTTAACGCCCACTTATAAAATTTTCATCTTATAAATTAACCATGGATGAATGATGATGATGATTATTAAATAAAAAAAAAAAACAAATTAGCATTAGGTAGAGAATAAAAAAAAAAACAAAAGGCTAATAATTAGTATAATTACAAGGTGTTCTCTTGACAGAATAGAACGTTTTGTGTGTCTTTTGAGTTCGGCGAATTAGATGGGTCTTATTGGAATTCAAAGTAGACCTTCTCTTACAGACAAAAGACACCGGAAATAGTTGCAATATCAGTGCGGCATCGCATTCCCAAGTGTTTTTCAAATGTGTATGTGTCACTCCCAAAAATCCCTTTTTCTTTTAGTGAATCATTTATTTTATTACTAAGATAAGAGAAATATATAGATGAACAATCATTCTAAGAAGACAAATAATCCGATGGTTGAAATTTATTAGAGAAAAAAGTTATAAAACTTTTCCAGAACGGGGGAGGGGGGAAAGTGTCTTCTTCTTCTGTCCTCGCCTTATTCTCACGATGCGGGGTCGACGGGCCTCACTTTTTCCCTCCAACCCTATCATACGATTTACGAACGGAAAAAATAAGACAGGCCGGCCCGTCACACGGTCTGACGCCTGTTGACAAGAGGAAGGAAACAGACATAAAATTAACTGAAGAACTGCCTGTCCCAGCTCGGGTAGCTCGTGGTCGCCATCCACGTACCCACAAGACGTGGGCCCCTGAGCAAAGGCGACAAATGTCTTAATAATTAATAATAAATTTCAAAATATTTGGCCTAGGAGATACTAAGAAAAAATCACGTTAAATAGTACGATTTTTTACCGCTCACTGCGGACCGATTTTTTAATACCTTAAATTTCTTCTAAGACTATAAGTTCATTTTATTATAGTTTGAAAGAAACATGCTAAAAATTTAGAAAAAAAAAAATCGATATCCAGATTTGATTTGTATCCATATTTATCTATGCAATCCTTTAACATTTTTGTATTTATTTTTAATAAAATTAAATCTATATAATTGATGAATTGACTAAAAAATAATATTTTATCTCAAAGTAAAGTATACATTATAAAAAATAAATCATCATTTTAAATAAATTCCTTGCAAAGGAAAGTTTTCCAACTATTTTTGTCTATTCCCTTCTATTAGTTTGCATCTCAAAGAAAGTGAAAGAGATAAAGGATCCTTTTTTTTTATTGATATCTTTTTTTTTTTTTTTTTTTTTGAAAGGTTATCGGCTTTAAAAGGAGTTTAAAAGAAGAAGGAAGCCCTTTGGCCCTTTTTTTATTTCTTTCTTTCTCAAGTCGATCACATGCTTGAATGCACCCACCCAAAGGCTCCATTTATCTCTACGATGACATCCTTCTACTTGATGGCAAAGAATAAAAAAAAAATATATTTTGAAAATTTCATTTACTTGCTTGGTAACTTGGATTAAATAAATAAGGTTGGAGATTGAGGGTTCAAATCCCGACCCAGGCGAAAAAAAAATATTTGAGATGATGATTAAATAAGAAAAATAAAAAAAGGAGAGCTGTGCAACTAGCCTTCCTCTATATAATAAGATTTTAACAACTTTATAACCACTTGTTTTTATTTTCTCTTTATTTACTATTTTCTTTTTAATTTTGACTTGAACTATTGTATTTTCTTTTCTATTCCCGGGGATTCCACCACGGTTTACCATTTTAAGAATTTGCTACTTTGAACGAATAACGCAAATGGCATTTAAAAAAAAAAACACTTTAATTTTAAAGAATTCCAAAGATATTTAATAATGAAATAAAAATTAAATTGCAACATTAATTGTTGGAGACATCTTCATTAATTAAAATATTATTTTTTTTAAGAGAAAACCAGGCTGCTTGGTGCTGCCGGAGTTAGGTAGCTGAAAGGCTTAGCCCCAAGGTAAATAAATGACCCAACTGCAAACTCTAATTAAACTTAAATACTTTCCAAATGGACGTAAAAAAAAAGGAGAGAGAGGATTCTCTCACGATAACCAGTCTGACCCACACTCAGAAAAAAAAAAATTAACAGTTAAAAGTGTGTGTGGAGATTGTTTTTTGTTGCTTTAGGAACTCCAAATCGGAAAAGAATGAAAAATTCTATTCCTCAGAGGGCGCAGAAAGTAGAAAATCAACAATCGGTCGTTAAAGTCTCCAGATAAGGCGTTAAAGTCTCTAAATAAAATTCAATAATCCCCCTAGGCCAAATCTTTTCAAACATGGTGGTGATATTTATGATGTTTATCTCCAGTTTTCAAAACATTCCGTTGCTCAAAAGGGAATAAAAATAAAATTTTGAGGTTTTATGAAAAAATTGAAAAATTAAAATGGAGGTTGAAATTTCATGATAAAATTAATTCCTATGTCATTTGAATGGTAATATCTTCCAAGTTCTCTGACTGGATGGGCAAGCCCGGCCCACCGAAGTGGGGTTAATAGATCTAATTAATAATAAAGCATTAAAAATACTAAGTTATAAGTTTCAAAGATTTATTTAAAAAAAGTGTTAAAAATATTAATTTTTAATATATCTAAATAAAAATTGATTTAATTAAAAATTCTAGACTATAAGTTTCAAAGATTAATTACAAATATTAATATTTATATATCTTTGAAACTTATAGCATAGTATTTTTAATTAAACTATTTTTATATTTTTTATACAGTATTTATTATTAATGTTATGTCTAATTTAAAAAAATAATTGTGAATTAAAATCTCTTACTAAACTGATAAAAAATAATTGAAAACTAAAATTTAAACAATAATAATTGTTATGATAATTAAAAACGCTTAATTAAATCTCTGACTAAACTGATGAAGGATAAGAAAACTTTAATTTAGAATATGTAATGAATTAATTTAAGGTTAGGTTTTATTTTTTTTTAGTTAAACTCATATTAGATGTGAAGAAATAAAAATTATTTTATTTTGCTATAGGCGAGCTGTGCAGCTAGTTAAAAATAATTCAATATTCGAAGTAAAAGTGGTTAGTAGGCCTTAGTGAAGAAGAAGAAGAAGCCGACAACTTCACTCTCTCATCTTCGATATTTTGAAATGCTTGATTAGCTTGATTATTACGTCATATTCTTGGCTAATTTTCCATTTCGTGATTTATTATGATTAAATCTTGATCTTAAAATGCCATCATCATATACAAAGGTCGTTGGTATCTTCCTCTTTTCTAGATATAAGTCGATTGAAGATAAGAAAAGAAAATCGATAAGGTCTTCAATGAATGAAAAGAATTATTAAAATATTTTGCAAAATAAATTTTTAAAGTGAATTAAATTGTCCTATAATGACGTATTTAGTGTTTTAATGATTTAAAACAGGTCAAAATACTTTAGAATTTGGAAATTTAAATTAAAAAACAATTTAAAAATTTTATTTACTTTTTTTAATTTTATTTATTTGGTTTTTTTCTTTGTATAATTTTTAATTTTTTGTTTATTTATTTATTTTTTTTTTGTTTAATTTTTAAGTTTTTGTCTAATTTTTTTTTTTTTTTTTTTGTTTATTTTATTTATTTATTTATTTTTTTATTTATTTATTTTTATCATTTTTTTTTTGTTTGATTAATTTTTTTTTTTTTTTGTTTAATTTTTAATTTTTTGTTTATTTTTATCATTTTTTTTTTGTTTAATTAATTTTTTATTTTTTTTTTTGTTTAATTTTTAATTTTTTGTTTAGTTTTATTTATTTTTTGTTTATTTTTTTTTTAGTTTTTTTTTATCCTTTTTATTATTATTTTTTTTAACACTTTTTTTTCCATTCACATTCACTTAACACACAGTCTTTTCGGCAACTTAGGCCATATAAGACTTTATAAAACAACCGTTATTATGAATATATTGATGCATTCGGTATTTTGATATCCAAATGGATTAAATAAAATCATCGGACTGCCTGGGATCCGAACCCTCGACCCTTGGTATACAAGGTAGGCGCGCTACCAACTACGCCAAGCCCGAGGGCATCCTATTTATTACACTTGATTTACCAATCAAACAATTCTTTGTCCCCTAGTTCACGAGGAGATTATTCTTCCACTATCCCTACTGCCCAGAGGCAATAAAATTTTTCGGGGCATTTATAAATTAACTCACAAAACGACTCGGGGGGGGGGGGGGGGGAGTTGAGTAGACCGCTGAAGTATATATAAATTATGTTCATTTTTATAAGAAGAGATGTTTTTGAGGTGAAGATGGCGGTCAAACCATTTGTCGTTTCCCTTCTATCTTTTTCATACTTGATTGGTCAACAACATAACGTTTGGACCCACCTGGGATCCCTTCAACGAGTATTCTTGCGGTGGATGGTGGTCAAGGGCCCTTGAAAGTCAGTCGGATCATACAAAAGAGAAGGAGGATCTTGGAATAATTGATCTTGTTACAGAAATTAATGACTTGTGTAATCATATTGTTAGATAACTTGCAGATGCTTCATGGGCGATCTCCCTTTCAAGTGCTGTACCCTGAATTCAAAAAAGAAAAAGAAAAAAATATATAAACTCTTTTGTGGTTTCATAGCGAAAAAAATTTGTCAAATGGAATTTATTCTATTGATACAAATCGAATATTATATATTATACTCTTTGTTGCATTTTGATTTATTGGGCAGGGAGTTGAATCTTCTCCAATTTGTGGGGAATAAATACAATAAATATTCAAGTTTTTTGTTAAATAAAAAAATATAGTTAATTTAATAATTACACAGTAAGGGTCACACCAGTTTTTTCTTTTTGTGATACTTCTAATCTAAAAAACTTCGTTGTTTAAATCTTCAAAATATTCCATATCACGCATTAAAGTCTCCAAATATTAAAATAAACCTTTTTAATAATCTTTAAGGATCACTCCTCGGAGAAAATCGAAACTTATAGATCTAAAGAGCCTAAGAAATTAGCCCTAAACTTAATAGTTATCAAAATACGCAATATATATTATTCCAATCGTTAAAGTCTCCAAATTTTACTTTCTTATCACGCATTAAAGTCTCCAAATATTAAAATAAACCTTTTTACTTTCTCTTACCTATGTATATATGTAATATATATATAGAGAGAAAGTATTGGATTCATGTCAAAAATTCGATGTCGAGATTTTGATGGATCTTCACGTTTTGAGGTCCCCTGAATATAAAAAAGTGGTTTTCGTGGCATGGTCTGTCTGTCTGTCTGTCTGTCTGTCTGTGTGTCTGTCTGTCTGTCTGTGAACAAAATATCTCAAGAACGAGAAGAGCTAGGAGGTTGAAATTATATATTTAAGTTAGGCACCCCCATGGGACGTGACACGAAGCTTTTGGACAAAATCGGCCAAAGAGTACTAGTACTTTACTGATGCACTTTTTCAGTTTTTTTCGATTTTCTCAAAATTCGCTCCAACGATTTTTTTTAAAATTCATATATCAACTATTTTTTAGTTGCTCTTTAAAATGTATATTCTCATTTTGTGATTGAAATCTTCTGAAGACCACTTTACTCTTGTTCTCCATAGAAAAGATAGGAGAAATGGTTGCCATGGTAACAAAATATAAACAAACCCGAACCGAAACGTCAGCAAGTGATTAAGAATTTTTATTAAAATTAAATGAAATAATAGTTTGAATGTATTGTATAAAAACATAAAGACAAAATCACAGCTCCGATGATGGTTCAAACCCGAACCGAAACGTCAGCAAGTGATTAAGAATTTTTATTAAAATTAAATGAAATAAATTTGGCTGCTTTCTTCTTTGGGATTTATTCCTTATCCTCTTGAACATAATACTACAGCTATAACAAATATTCAATCACCAAAATATAAACATTTTGCCATACTTATAAATTTTACATCTTGAAAATCGAATGTACCTTACTGTCGGAAACTAAATACATGGCGACACAAAAAATCTGGTGAGACAAGCACAGTACACAACTTTCGATTACCGAAGGTAAGAGAAAGTTGTGTGCTGTGCGCCAGTCACACCAGATTTTTAATATTCTTTATGGATCACTTCTCGGAGAAAATCAAAACCTATAGATCTAAAGAGCCTAAGAAATTAGCCCTAAACTTAATAGTTATCAAAATACGCAATATATATTATTCCAATCGTTAAAGTCTCCAAATTTTACTTTCTTTTCACGCATTAAAGTCTCCAAATATTAAAATAAACGTTTTTAATAATCTTTAAGAATCACTCCTCTGTGAAAGGCCGAGGAAAGTCGAAACTTATAGATCGAAAAGAGCAGAAGATTGGTCTGAAAGGTAGCAGCAAAAAAAAAAAAAAAAAAAAAAAAAAAAAAAAAAAAAAACTATCGAAATATTATATATCAATCCCATCGTTAAAGTCTCCAAATTTAGTATTATATTATAGAGATTAAAGAGTCCAAATAAACTATTATTAAATTGAAAAATTCCTTTTACTACTAAATAAACTTGAATTTAACGAATAAATAATGATTTAAGACTTACAAGAAAGTATAGATATATAAATCTATCCATAAATCCCTTAACAATTCAAAGCCAAGATTAAGAAGAATGGGAAAGCATTTCAACTTGGTTGTCTATTTTTTTTTTTTCTTTCAATGAATGTGATAAGAATTAATGAAATGTTGTCATTTGTATGTGTGTGTGTAAAGAGGTTATGTTAGGGCTCTCCAATTGGCAATTCTAGAACGCCACCAACAGGAGACTTGAATGCACGAATTGAACGGAAGTTTCAACTGGCTGGCACCCACTGTACCTTCTCTTTTGGCATCAAACAAACAGAGAGAGACAACAGTCCTTGGCATTCAGTTCAGTGTCTTTCTTTTTTTTTTTTTCGTTGTTTGTTGCCAACTTGTTTTAAAAAAGAAAGACAAGTAAATCTCAGAGACCACTCCTTCTTATATGGATTTATTTATTTTTTTTTTTAACCACTTCTCTTTGAAAATATATAAAATTTCCTTTGTCGGCCAGCCATATTGTTTTTTTGTATTTGTTTTGAATGGATGGGAGAGCTTAGGAATCAATTAACGTTTTTTTTCTAACATAAAATTCAAAACATATAAGTATTTCACATTTGTTTACTTTCTTAAACTCTATTTTTTAATAAAATTTGATAATTAAGTATTTTTTTTAAATAGACTATGTGACCACACCAATAATTAAGCGATCGTTCGGACGTTAAAGTCTCTAGAACAAGCGTTAAAGTCTCTAAATAAAAATCAAACTAAATTCAAAAATCTCTTGTATCAAATACTTTGAGACATAAATGGTGATATTTAAGATGTTTATCTTCAGTTCTAAAAACATTTCATTGCTCAAAAGAGAATAAAAATAAAATTTTATGAAAAAATTTAAAAATCTTCAAAATGAAGGTTGAAATTTCATCATATAAATTAATCCTTTATTTTTTGAACGGTAATATCTGCGTTATCTGACTGAGAGGGTTATGGTGAGCAAAGCCCGGCGCATCGAAGTCGGGCTAGAGGTCTAGATATTAAAAAAACATTTCACAGAGAAACTAAACTAATTTTTTGACATATCAATAATTACTTATTTTTATTTTTTTATTTTTATTTAAATTTCAACTCTCCCATCGTAGGCTCGGGTTAAAACATTGTGTATACCCGAGTCGAAATCGAACGCCTGGTTTGAGTCTACAAAACCTCAGAATCTAATTGTTGTCTAAGTAGACTTAACAGAATCAAACTAGGATTTGAAAGCATGGTTTCTATGGGAATTTGAAAGTCTGGTTTGGTTCTAACAAGTCTACTTATGTCCCTTTTTGACATGTTTAGACTCAGACCAGGTATTCGAAATACTAGTTTAAGTCTACCAGATCTACTATTACGACCAGCAGTACTGAATGCTGGAATCCTAGTTTAGGCCTATAAATTCTCATTTAAAATTTGTTTATATACATATATACAGAGTGACAAAAAAGTTCTGATAATTTTGTTAGATTAGCAAAGAGGTATGCTTGTTTTTTGGCAATGAGAAAAATAACTTTTAGAGTGTTTTCTTCAAATATTTCGAAGACATTTAATAGCACTTCACCGCTGATGAAGAAGTCCTATTAAATGCCATCGAAATATTTGAAGAAAACACTCTAAAAGTTATTTTTCTCAATGCCAAAAAACAAGCATACCTCTTTGCTAATTTATACAACTTGGCACTCCACATTCGAAATTTTTTACTTTCTCTTACATCTATATATGTTAATATATATAGAGAGAAAGTATTGGATTCATGTCAAAAATTCGATGTCGAGATTTTGATGGATCTTCACGTTTTGCTCTTCATTTCGCTACAATTAAATTCTTAAATAAAAGGAAAATCAAATTATTCTTTAAATAAAATATTTTTTGTTTAAATATCAATTTTCTTTAATTTGAGAATAAGATAACATATATTTAAAAAATTTTAAAAATTCCAAATGCTCTTCGTGTCGATTTCAATATTTCTGGAGATTCATTTCTGAAATTGTTTTAAAGAAAATATGGATGTAAAAATGAGTTTCCATCTCTAAAATAAATCACATTAATTTTTTATCTTGACTGTATATGTAGGCCCAGGGGCGCCGGAACGAATTTCGCAATCAGGGGGGGGGCAAAAAAATTTTTTTTAGAAAATTAAAATAATTTAATATGTTCAAATAGTATAAAACAAAAACAAATCTACTATAAAACTTTAAAAATTTTAAATAAAATCACAATTTTAATAAAATTAAAATTTTAAAAAATTTGGTAGTGATTTTTCAAAAATTTTTGGAAAAAATTTGGAAAAAAATGAATTTCTTACTCTTTTAATTTTTTTTTAATTTAGAAGATTTTATTTTTCAAAAGTAAAAATATATCATTTTTAAAAATAAATGAAATAAAAGAAGAAATTTTGCCCCCCTGTCCCCCCTATAGGATGCCAGGGGGGGGCAATGCACCCTTGCCCCCCCCAGTTCCGGCGCCTATGTATGTAGGCCTATACCATTAGCTATCACGTGTGGAAAAATATTTTTCTTTTCAGTAAGAACTTCATTTAGTTCTCTGGAAATGTGAAAAATATATAAATTAATTTTATAAATTTATAATCTTTTTTTAATTTGTCTTCTTACCTTTCAAAATGACATGAATGGCCAATGTTCCTTGTATTCATTTATTAAAATTAAAGTGGCTTCTTCAGGCCAATGTGTTTTTACAACTAAAATTTATAATGAATATAATTGAAAAAATTAAATAGAATATAAGATAACATATATATAAATAAAAATAAAAATAACAGCTAACCTTATCATTTTGTTTTGGCTTGTTTTTATAACGTTGACCCTTAAATAAATAAAAATAATTAATAATAATAAAGAAAATTAATGAAAAAAATGAAAATAAAACTTAAAACTTACTTCTTTTTTATCGATAATAAATCCAAATATCCAAGGAATGAAAGAAAATGAAAGGTGGTCATCTATTAAAGCTTTGGCGCTGAGATCGCACTGTTTTTAATTTTTACCCGAGAGGATTAGAAGGTTCAAACCAGTACTTCCCGAGTCAAAATCGAACGCCTGGCTTGAACCTTTTAGTCCTCAATTGAAGACTGCAAGGTTCAAGCCAGGCGTTCAAGTACTGGTTTGAACCTTCTAATTCTCCTGGCAGGCTCAGTAGGCTCAAGCCAGGCTTTCAATTTTGACTCAAATACTGGTTTGAACCTTCTAATTCTCCTGGTAGGTTTAGTAGGCTTTAACCAAATTTTAATCCTATCAAATAACAAAGGAATTGAGGACTAAAAGGTTCAAACCAGGCGTTCAAGTACTGGTTTGAATCTTCTAATTCTCCTAGTAGAATCAGTAGGCTTTCACAAAATTGTAAATAAATAACATCCCATCAAATAACAAGGGAATTCAGGACTAAAAGGTTCAAACCAGGCGTTCGATTTCGACTCGGGTAGATATAGAAAAATTTTTTGAAATTAAAAACAAAAATTAATTTAATTAAAATACTAGGTTATAAGTTTCAAAGATTTATTACAAATTTTATCATTTTTTTTTTAGGAGATAAGATTTATTTAAAAAATACTATTAAAAATATTAATTTGTATTATATTTTTTGAAACTTATAGCCTAGTATGTTTAATTAAACTATTTTTAAATTTTTTTATACAGTATTTCTTATTTTTTATGTCTAATTTAAATTTATTATTAAAAAAACATTGTTATGGAGAGTCCAGGGCGTTAAAATCTCTCCAGATCAGGCGTTAAAGTCTCTAAATAAAATTCAAACTAAATTCAAAGATCTCTTGTACCAAATATTTTGAAACTTAATGGTACTATTTAAGACTCCAAGTCTTTATAGAATTTCAAAACATTCCGTTGTTTGGAAGGGGATAAAAATAAAATTTTTCTTTGATTTATGAAAAATGCTGAAAAATAAACTCGTAATTTTTACATTTAAATATATCCATCAAAAATAAATAATGTTGATAGATAAGTAGAAATGTTAAAAGAAATTAATTTTTTGGTGGGTAAAATACCCCCCCCCCCATTTACTTTTTCGTTCATGTAACAGAGAAAGTAAAAACAAATTTTTTTGATTTTAGAAAATTAATTAAAAATAAAAAAAAACAACGTTAAATTTTATGTTTGTTGTTTGAATAAATAACGATAAATCTTTTTTTTTTTCTTATCTCTATTTTATACAAAGATAAATGCTAATATATGCTAAATACCTAAAGATTGTATTTTTTTTTAGCATAAGAATGTTGCTTTAGGGACAATAAGTGGCAACAACAGACAGCAGCTTAAAGAATAAACATGCCTAAAGAATTTTTTTTTTCATTTAAATTCTGAATTACGCAAAAAAAAAAAAAAAAAAAGAGAATATTAATATATTCTTGGAGTCGCTTCGTAAAAGTTTTTTCTTTTAGTCTTTTATACACTGAGTTTATTAATTGATTGGTATCCAAACGATCAAAAAAACATTCTTTGATCAAGTCTGAGTATTCATTCTGATTTTTGTTGTTTTTTATAGTTATTCTTTAAAGTCCACGTCCCATTAGTGGATTTATAAGTATTTTTGGTAATTAGATCTGGATTTAAAAAGAAAATTTCCTTAATAAACCGAAATTCGAATAAAAATAAATTTTATATTTAGAGACTTTAACGCTCATTTTTTTCACTCAGAGACTTCAATGCTGGGGATTTAACAAAGCGTTAAAAAAAAACAGAAATGGAATCGGAAGGAACAGAAATTCTATATTCGTTTGCATTGACAATACAAAATATTTGGCTACCTGATTGGGTGGTAAAAAGAAGAGGGTGGAAATTCAAAACTTCATGGGGTGCATGTTTCACAAAAGAAAAAAAAAAAAAAAGGGGCGGAGCTAACAAACATCCGTTCAAGAAATGAATTTGGATATAGCCTATCCATCTTAAATAAAAAATTTATAATAAATAGAAAAAGAAAATATAAATAAAATAATTAATACAAATGTGGGTTTTATAGCTGGATGTAATCGTTCGATTTAGTGTAAATAAGTGAAGAAGGCAGCTAAAATTATTTCATTTATTGACCCACTAGGCTGACGTTTCGGTCTTGGTCAAGACACTTCAGAGCTTGCAAGGTTGTCAATATAGGCATGACAAACACTAACACAATCATATATTCTATGAACAGGCGGTTAGAGATATTTGGAAAATTAATATCGTAGAATGATTGATTTATAATATAAAAAATACATATATTAGTAACATAAGGCAAGATGGTTGCGAGAGAACCATTTGGCTTATTTATTCAATAATATTTATTTCGGCGATCGATTCTGTCTTATTCAAACGGATATCTCTGTTATATTATATTAGGCTTTACCTATTTACAAAAAACAATGTGGTGTTGACGTGGAAAAGCTAATGGAATCAATAAAAATGAAATAATTCTAGCATAACTCTTGACCTATCAAAAATATTGGTACTAATCCCAAAAATCTAAATAAATATGAGTTTTGGGGCACTTTGCCCTTTAACCAGCTATTTCTATTTTTTGTGTTATATGTGTAAAAGAATATAGAATTTCTATTCATTCCTAATTCTATTTTTTTCTTAATTAACTCAAGAAATTGTTTATTCACTTGCATTGAAATCTCCAAAACATTTCTTGAATGGCGCTAAAGTCTCTGAATATACAATTTCTTTAAATCTTCTTTATTAAAAATCATTTTTAGTAAAATTTTTTCTTTGGTTCAATAAAATTCCTTTCTCTTTAATTTTTGTTTAAATTTATTGTAATTCTTGTTAGTTATTAAATAAATCCTTTTAGTTCTTGAATTGGGATAAACATCTTAATTATTACCACTAATTGTGTTAAATTTTTCCTTTTAAAATGTTTTTTTCTTAAATTATATTAAATTCCCCCGAAATCAGGCTGTACAGTTAGTTATGAATTGAAAAGAAAAAAAGCTTACCAATCAATATATCCGTTACAAACAGAAAATATACGATTTTATTTCTGTTCAAAAGATAAACTTATAGAAATAACGTTGACAAAAATGTTTCTAATTCGGTCACACATAAAATGATTGTAATCACGTCATGCACACCATCCGGTTTAGAAAGAAAGGTGTCAAAAAATTCTCCCTATCTCACCCAAATTATCTACGCCGATTTATTTTTCTTTAAAAGATCGTATACGTACAGTATGTCACCCATATTTTTCCTTTTTTTGCAAAGCGTAATCGGTTTATTTGTTTTTCTTCTAAGACGACAGACAGACAGACAGACATCCTTCTCTGTATTCTATAAGACGATCGTCTCTTTTTCTTTGTCAGGTAGGGAGGGGATTTAATGAAAGGTTGCTTGAAAAGAAAAGAAAAAATAAAACCCCTTTTTTTAACCCTCTTATAAAAAAGAAGAGATTTTCTCCTTCCTTTCTTCTTTTTTTTTTTTTTTAAGATAACGTTCTCTCTTCTAAAAATGAATTTGAAATCATCGTTGCGTTCTTAATCTTGCTCTTTCTCTCTCTCTGATTAAAATCAAATGCTTATTAGAATATATTTAGGGTTAAATGATGCTTCCAATCTTTTTTTGATTGATTAGAGAGAGAGAAAAAAACAGCTGTGCTGATTTTAATTTTTTTTTAAGAATAAATCCTTTTCTACTCAACGGATTCTTATGAAATTTAGTCCACAAATGGAAATAATCATCTTAATTATTACCACAACAACTAAGAAAAGATTTGACGAAGAGAATCTTTGAATTTAGCTATATTTTATTTGGAGACTTTAACGACTGACTTGAATTAATTCAATTTACTTTCTTTTTTTGGGTATAAATCTTTTTCTACTCAACAGATTGTTATGAAATTTAGTTTACGGCTGAAAATAATTGTGTTAATTATTACCACTAAGTAACAAAAGATTTGAAGAAGAGGATCTTTGAATTTAACTTTATTTTATTTGGAGACTTTAACGCCTGACTTGGAGACTTTAACGACGATTAGATTATTTAAGATCTTTTTTTCTCCTCTTTCTTAGGGCCGATTTAAACAAAGATTTAATATCAATTTATTTTTTACCACTCTTGTACTGATCCATTCAACTTTTTCAATATTTCAAGTCTAAATAGATCCTAGAAGTTAATTTAGTTTTAGTCAACTATTTATATTTTATTTTTGCTCATAAATGATTATTATTATATTGATTTTAATAAAATAATTAAATTTAATTAATCCGGTGCTAGATGATTTTAAACCAACTGCTCCAGCGGGATTATAAAATTTCATCTCTCTTTGATGAGTAGTTTTAAAGATATAAACTAAAAGACGTAGAATGATGGATACCTTAAAATGGTTGCTAATAAAGGAAAAAAATCTCTAACCCTTAGAGTATGAATAGGGACTCTAAGCTTCAAAGGCAATTTGTCATTTTTTTAAGTTTTTTTTTTATTTCTCTGCTGGGGTTAACATGAAAGAGAAAAATTTCTATTAATTTTTTTTGTAGAAATATGTTTTGCTCTTTTTTTTTAATAATAATAATAATACTCTTTGAAAACATGTTGTTGGAAAGAAAGGAGCAATTTCACGGTGCGTTGAAGCCATCATCTTCTTTAAGAACATCTTTCCAATCCTTTCTACTGGTCTGCAAAAGGGTCCGTCCAATCGTCTGTTGATAATTCTTTTGCCTGAGTGTGCAAAAACTAGTTTGCTCAGCCCTGCCTTTCATTTTAACATCTTGAAGATAAATAATACATATTGAAATTGACGATTTTAGAAATTTACAAATTGCAAAAAATTGTAGTAAATATTGTATTTTTTATTAAATTGATTCCATAAATATTATAAATTAAAGAACAAAATGGAGATTCCTATAAACGTATTGTCTAATAGGAGACTTCAATGCTAGTGAATGAATATTTTCACCCAGAGACTTTAATGCCGGATGTTTCAACAAAGCGCTGTTTTTAATATCTATTATTTTTAGAGTTCTCTTGAAATTCAACAATGAATTGTACTCGCAATTAGCTATCCGTGGTGTTTTTAATTTAATAAATAGAATTTCATTTTAAATCGAATTTAATGTGGTTAGAAAGTGTTGATAGATTGGAAATTAAATTGTAATGTATAAGAGGGGACAAAATAGACTTATGTACACTGAATGCAAACGTTAAATACCACACAAGTGTTTTTTTTAGTATGAAAAAATTTCAATGGAATTTTTAAATTAAAACAAACCTTAAAATTAAAAAAAAAAATGAAATTTTCCTTTTAGAAAACCCATGGTAGTTAAATTTGACAAACACTGTACTGGGTAAATAAATAAAAATGAATTTCTTATAAATCATTTTTGAGTCTCATTTTTAGATTTATATATTTTATTTTTTATAATAAAGGTCTTATTTTTCTTCTTTTTTTTAAATTAATTACTAGCTGAATATTCTAACTTCAGAGGATGTTAATTTTAAAAAAATTTGTAAAAATGTCTTTAAATAAATAGAAATCAGAAGAAAAAGAAATTCTATATTCAGAGACTTTAATGCTGGTCAAAGAATGTTTTCATCCAGAGACTTCAATGCTGGTGATTTAACAAAGCGTGGGTTAATAAAAAAAAAACTCTAAAAAACAGAAATACACAACGAATCGGAAGGAACAGAAATTCTATATTCTTTTGCACTTACAATACAAAATAGTTGGTAACCTGATTGGGTGTAAGAGGAGAGAGAGGTGGAGATCAAAACTCATGGGGTGCACGTTTATCAAAAGGATAAAAAAAAAATGGGCGGAGCTAACACACATCCGTTCGAGAAAATTCACCTGAGGCAGAAAACAGAAGAACATCTGCTTACTTTCTTTCTTTCTTACTCTCCATATTTAATCCTTTTATTATGATACTCTTCTTTTTTTTTTTTTTATTAATTCCCTTCAAGTGGTTGGTTCTTAAGGGATTGATGCCTGCCTGCTTGCCCTTGAGGCTATTAGAGACGATTAACAATGTCTTGGGCGCGAAAGAAGAAAAGAATGGTTCTTTTGTAAAAAGGATTGTAAAAGGATGTTTCTCAAGACAAGAAGAACACCATAACGCGAAAAAATGAAATCGTTTCTTTTATGTTAAGCTTCACAAAAGAAAAAATAAGAAAACCAGGTTACAAAACTTTCCTGTAAGAATTTTTTTTTTTTTTAAATACTTGGTAAATTCTTTTCTATTTAACATATTTTTATGAAAAATGTGATTCAGGACGTTTTAATTATCATAACTAAATTGTAAAGCATTTGTAATATTATTTTATTTGGAGACTTTAATGCCTGGCCTGGAGACTTTAACGCCTGACCTGGAGACTTTAACGACTGAATCAATTTTTAAGAAGGTCTTTAAAACATTCACTGCTGACAGATTTAATCGAAATTTTAATATCTTTTTACTCTCTTTTAAGACTAAAAATGTATTAAGTTTCATCCTTTTCCGATGAGTGGTTTCTGAAAAATAAACTAAAATACAAAAAGTTTGGATACTTTAACGACCCGTTTGAAATATATTTTTTAACACTTATTGAAGACCAAAGACCTTCTTTCCTATCCTTAATCCCGCTATGCGGGCGGAGGGGGTGGAGGTTTTTGCGACCGAGAAGGAAAAGAACAAGAACAATTTTTTTTTTTAAATGCTTGGTAAATTCTTTTCTATTTAACATATTTTTATGAAAAATGTGATTCAGAACGTTTTAATTATCATAACTAAATTCTAAAGCATTTGTAATATTATTTTATTTGGAGACTTTAATGCCTGGCTGGAGACTTTAACGACTGAATCAATTTTTAAGGAGGTCTGTTTTAACATTCACTGCTGACAGATTTAATCGAAATTTTAATATCTGTTTACTCTCTTTTAAGACTAAAAATGTATTAAGTTTCATCCTTTTCCGATGAGTGGTTTCTGAAAATTATTAGTATTATTTCTTGTTAATTTCAACATGGCGTGTGAAGTTCGCCAAAGACAGACCATACAGCTTGTTAATTTAATTTTTTTTATACGCTTTAAGGGTAGAGGATTATTTATCTTCTATCTCGCTTTGATCGGATTTAAAAAGAATATTCACACACACATTGACGTTTTGTTCTTTCAGGTTTTTTTTTTTTTCTTTTCAAACCTTTTAGGTGTTAACCACAGAAGGTGACAGCATCTTTGAGATCAGGTCACGAGCATTTATATGTCTCCCCCCCTCTCCCACCCTCACATTCAATTCCTTCTCCTACTATTTTGCACGACACACAACTCATGGCTTTTGTTCTCTTCAACGAATCACACCATCAGTTTTTTTTCCCCCAATTCAATCTAGATTATTTTTTTTCTTTAAGTTTTTTTTTATTATTATACAAGAACATTCAGTTAAAAATATTTCATTTTTTTCATCTATATATACAAAAACATTTTTAAAATAAATTATTTATTTTTAGTCCTAGCCTTCTTTAAATTAATTTTCTAAATAAAACATATCCTTGACTCACACAAATAGAAGAAAAACCCCATGAAAATCCGTTAAATAGTTACAGAAATAAGTAATATAAAGAAAAAGTTAAAAATAAACAAAAAGAAAAAGTTAAAATTAAATCCTACAATTATTATTCCATAATTAAAAAAAAAATTAATAAAAACAAAGAGAATAATCATAATATTTCATCAAAGAATATGTTATGATGATGACGTAACTCGTGGGGGGCCTAAACGTCAAAAGTGTAAACTGTCAGAAAAATGATAGGTTAAAAGAGGTTATTTCTCCATATTTAAGGAAAAAATGGCCTCCTTTGTTTTGATTATGTCATTAGTGATCCTAATGACATTAGGATAAAGGATAAATTGATTGATAGAAAAATTTGGATAAATCTTCCTTTTTGAGAAATTTGAGAGAAAAGTAGATAAAAGTATGAATGAAAAACAAAAAGTAAACAGTGGAGAGAATCAACAAGTGGTTAAAAAGTTCTTATTTTCTTATTAATATACACTGTAAAAAAAAATATGAATTTTCATTCATATCTCATAAACTTTGGTGGTTTAATTTAATAGACCTAGGATATGAGTTAAAATTAATATACAAGTATATGAATAAGTATCGCTTTAAAAAAAATATGAATTTTCCTTCTTTTTTCACATGCTTTTGTAGTTTAATTTTAATACACCCAGAATGTGAATTAAAATTAATATAAAAGTTTATGAACAAATTACCAACTTTTAAACTTATCTTTTTCTTTGTGTGCCGCCAAATTTTGAAATCGTTAAAAGTGCACCGCGACAAGTTGAGAATCACTGGTCTAAACGTTCTCAAATAACTCGACTACCTCAAGGAATTTTTATTAATATTATTTTATAATTATTTTAAGGAAACTTGAAATTATTCTTTTAAAATTCATTTCCAAAATCTATATTGATTAAATTCTGGTTTGAAATTCGCGCTCTAAACTATTTAAATATTTATGAAGTCATACTAATTAAATAATTTTTATAAAGTAATTCAACTAAATAGCTATAGAAATTAAAATTAAAATTAACAATTTCACCAAAATAATTAATTTTAAAATATACAAGAAATTGGTTAGGTTGGCACCAGGTTGGCACCAAATTCTGTTTTTGAAGTAGCTGATTTAACGCATAGATAATTGAACGTGTATTATTATTTAAAATGAAATATAAATATTTAATCAATATATTGAAATAGGAACATTTTACTAACAAAATCGTAAGTATTGAATTTGAATTTTTTCATTGAAATTTTTTTTTTTCTCAATTTCAAATCAATTATTGTTTGTCATTTTTCAGGTGAGGTTAGTCTCCAACCAGGGAATAAACTCCAATCATACTGCAAATGAAATGTAACTCTTTATTACTTCTCAAAGAAGATGAAAATCGACATATTTTTTGTATTAAATTATTAAAATGATTTGTATTTGTGTTTAATTTACTTGGAAATGTATAAAAATTTATTTTTTGATACAAATTTATTATTTTAATACTTTAATTTGTTTTATTATTTAGTAAAATTGTATATTTTAATATAATATAATTTTTTTTAATAAAGAAAAAAATAAAATAAATAAAAAAAACTATTATTTCACCTAGACCATTCACTTTCCCTCAAAAGTATAAACTCGTAAGGACTTTAATTTTTGTTTATTAAAGCTTTTGTGGTTTGAAATATTATTATTAGGAGAATTTTTTAATTATAGACCACATATTTGTATTAAATATTTATTAAAAATATATATATTTGTACAGTATTTATATATTTTTAATAAATATTTAATACAAATATGTGGTCTATAATTAAAAGTTCTCCTACTTTCATTTTTCACAAAAAAGTATATTATTTCTCATAAACCCGTAATTTAAATTTCATATACCAAAAATGAATTTATTCACATACCCGTAATTTAAATTTCATATACCAAAAATGAATTTATTCACATACCCGAAAATGAATTTTTTCATATACCCGAATATGAAAAATTTCATATCTGGAGTTTGTGAAAATTCATTTTTGGTATATGACCTTTCTCATATACCCAAAATGAATATTCATAAACAGTTTGTGTAACAGACTTCCTATACATGTGTATGAATCTGGCTCGAAAATTTTTAACAGTGTGTATATTCAATTGACCACAAACCAATAACTGTTCACATTTACTTAAATTAACTTTATTCATACTTATTTCAGTTACCTGAGGGTTATTGTGATGGGATCCAAAATACTTATCTAAAATATAATATAAAAATTAAATAATGAGATTTTTGATTCTCTCTTTAAAAAAACATATTAATTGAGAATGTAATATTGATACAATGATTTTTTTTTAGTAAAAATATCCGAACATTAATATCAAACACAAGCAATAATAATGTTAATGGTCTATTCTAAAGCACTTCAATTGTTTGTTTTTTTGCCACATTTAGTTCGTAAATTTAATGATAAGATAAAAGAGTATCGGAACACATTTTGAGTAGTGAATAAGTTTGAGAATGTACAGGGGCGCCGAAACGAATTTGAATCAGAGGGGGGCAAAAAATTTTTTAGAAAATTAAAATAATTTAATATGTTTAAATAGTATAAAACAAAAACAAACCTACTATAAAACTTTAAAAAATTTTAAAATAAAATCACATTTTTAATAAAATTAAAATTTTAAAAAAATTTGGTAGTGATTTTTCAAAAATTTTTTGGAAAAAATTTGGAAAAAAATGAATTTTTTACACTTTTAATTTAGAAGATTTTATTTTTCAAAAGTAAAAATATATCATTTTTAAGTCAATAAATGAAATAAAAAAGAAGAAATTTTTGCCCCCCTCTGCCCCCCCTGTAGGGATGCCAGGGGGGGCAATTTACCCCTTGCCCCCCAGTTCCGGCGCCTATGAGAATGTATATAATATAATTTAATAACGGAAACGAGAACTCATCTGATTTGGAAATTGAAAAGGAAGTTGAATACCACAGATAGGTTGGAGATAGGAAGAGCGAATAAATTTGATATACCACAAGCAGAAAGTCAGCTTTAAATAATTTTAAAAATTTCTACTATTCGCCAAATCCTCTTTTCATTTAGGGAGTTTTAACAGCGACAATCTTCATTTCGCCCACCATATATTTATAATTCTCTAATGCCCTGTCTGTATTTATTCTCTATATGAAATGGAATCTCGAAATTAGCTTTAGTGAGAGCCAGGAAAATTAATCGAGTCACCAAAGTCAATCCATCTCCATTAGGCAGCGGAAGTTCACGTGTGCTCAGGGGAACAGGGAGTCAGCCTCGATGCCCTAAAACTCTTTCAATAGGCGAAAACAAAATTAAAATGGAATGATCAAAATTCCTACAAGTAAAATTTATAAATTGTGTTGGATAAAAACCATCAATATTTCGAGTAGAGAACTAACATCAGAAAAATCAAACATCTTAACGATCAATAAGTGAAAATAGTGTGACAGTAGTGTGGGTGACTAGAATTCAAATTCAAAAGGATAATCAACTTGTGATTAGATTTTACAAAAAGAAAATTTTAATTAGAAGATAAGCATTGAGTAAAAAATAAAGAATAAACAGTCTATTGTTATTATGTGAGATAATTCTATTTTAAAATACTGAGTTCAATATAATTTAAGTTCAGGTAGAGAAGAAAAAATTATCCTCCTGAAGAATACAAATTTTTTTATTTAATTTAAGTTCTTTTTCGGCACCGAGTGCCATTTAGACATCGTTCTGTTTTTAAATTGATTGGTAGCCAATAAGACTACCAATTATTACTTTCTCTTGTTATTAATTAAAACAGAAATTATCCCTTGAGCTAATGAAGTAAAAAGCAGTATGATATAAATGGAGCGGCGAAACCTCGGATGGGTGTTCCCGAGGAAACAGCGCGTGGAAGGTCCCCCGCTAGCCACCGGTATATTGTGTTTAAAAATGTATTAATAAATTCATTTGGATACCAAATGGCTTAAATAAGAATGCCTGGACCCCCAATATATGTATATTAAACAATAACAGATATCGTAAAAGTCTTATATAGCCTGAGTTGCCGAAAAGACTGTGTGAATGTGTGTGTGAGTGTGAATGAAAAAAGTGTGAGTGTTTTTTTATAAAAATGAAAAAAAAAGTCAAAAATATATTATAAACACTGATTTTTGATTGAATCTGATTTTACATTTAGGCTTTATCATTTGAATCCATACTTTCTAAGTTGATTGATGTTCAAGAAAAAAAAAAAAAAAAAAAAAACAGAATCGTTGATCCGTTAGGCAACGCCAAAAAATACTGAAAATCAGAATAGGAACTCCCAAGAAACAAGACTGTTGAACGGAAGTCATAGTCCTACTCTTAAATAAAAATCTGGTGTGACTGGCGCACAGCACACAACTTTCTCTTACCTTCGGTAATCGAAAGTTGTGTACTGTGCTTGTCACACCAGATTTTTTGTGTCGACATGTATTTAGTTTCCGACAGTAAGGTACATTCGATTTTGAAGATGAAAATTTATAAGTAGGGGAAAATATTTATATTTTGTTACCATGGCAACCATTTCTCCTATCTTTTCTATGGAGTACAAGAGTAAAGTGGTCTTCAGAAGATTTCAATCACAAAATGAGAATATACATTTTATAGAGAATCTAAAAAATAATTGATTTTTGAATTTTAAAAAAAATCGTTGGAGCGAATTTTGAGAAAATCGAAAAAAACTGAAAAAGTACATCAGTAAAGTACTAGTACTCTTTGGTCGATTTTGTTCAAAAGCTTCGTGTCACGTCCCATGGGGTGCCTAACTTAAATATAAAATTTCAACCTTCTAGCTCGTTTCGTTCTTGAGATATTTTGTTCACAGACAGACGACACAGACAGACAGACAGACCATGTCGCGAAAACCACTTTTTTGGATTCAGGGGACCTCAAAACGTGAAGATCCATCAAAATCTCGACATCGAATTTTTGACATGAATCCAATACTTTCTCTCTATATATATATTACATATATACATAGGTGAGAGAAAGTAAAAATTTGATGATAGTCGAGGGTCAGGTGGCCTGGTGCAAATGAAAGAACACTGACTGGGTTCGATTCCTGGAGTCCAGGAGAATTTCGTCCGCCGGCAAAATAAATATAGGCCTAATCCCAAAAAATTTAAGTTTAATTTTCATTTCATCATCATTTTTTCTAATAAACTTTCTCTTTTATTACAGATTATTGGAAAGCATCAAAATGCCTTCCAGGCCGAGCAGTTTTGCAATCTGCGATATTTTAGATTTAAATGAAGCTACTAAAGTACCAGGAACTCACCCTTCTCATACAGGTAAGAGATAATCATATAAAATTCACGAATACAAAATACAATTATATAAGACGATCATTAATGCCAAAAAATATATGAATAATAAATTTCAATTCATCAAAAAATTAAAAAAAAAAATTCTTTAGAAGTTAATAAAGAAAAGTTGAATCTTTGAGAAGATATAGCTTGATAAGTTTAGAAAAATTTATTTATACTAATTGCAAGTCGAAGAATTAACTCGTCGTTTTATTGGCGGAAACCCGATAAATCGGAGGGAAACAGGACGCCACGCCCTTTAAGGGCCAAAAATTAATAGCCGAAAGAAGAGTAAAGAGGGGATAGTAATGCGTCAGGGTTAATCACCCTTCTTCTTGATTATGAGACACTCAGAAAACACAACTAGTTTTTATCTCACTATTAATTAAGACGAGACGAATAATTAGGACCTTATGGAGGGCGTTTATCTTTCGTCTTTAATTCTTGAATTATTGAAAATATTTGGAATTATTTCAAATTTATTGATTTAGTTTTGGGAAAGCCTGGATTAGATAGTTGAATGATAAATGATAACGCTTGTTTTGGAGGTGTTTTCAGGCCAAATTTATTTCTGAATAAATGTGGGATTGTACAATTTTTCATCTAAATTTCTTAAATATAGGACTGCTAGCTACAGTCGGAGCCAAAATAAAATCTAAATAATATACCATATATTATAGAATTTAGGAAGTTGCAAAAGATCATTGATTAACCAAAATATGTCGAAAGTTTACTTCTTATTTAAGCCAGATCTTCTAGCAGGGATTATAAAAAATTAAAAACAATTTTCTATTTTCAGGATTTTTATTGATAGATGACAGGTGCGCACAATAAACTACCAGTTTCGGTCTAACAAGAGACCATCATCAGATCTGCAACAATAATTTATAACATGAGCTATTACAAGTCAATTAGTTTTTACATGAAAGTTTATATATATATATTCTTACAATGGTAGAAAAATTTTTAAATAAAGAAGAACCTTACATGAATACAATTGTCTGTACATTTTTATAATCATCAATTTTTTAATATACTGTACATACTCATAAAAAATAGATTGAAAACCTTTTTTTACCGAAACTGGTAGTTTATTGTGCGCACCATAAATAAAAATCCTGAAAATAGAAAATTGTTTTTAATTTTTTATAATCCCGGCTAGAAGATCTGGCTTAAATAAGAAGTAAACTTCCGACATATATTGGTTAATACCATATATTGTTTTAATAAACCACCACTAACTTGGCCATAGACAAATAAATCTTCCTATATTTAAGAAATTTAAATTCAAATTTATTTCAGTCCACGTTTCGTGAGTTTAAATGCCTCCCTTCATCAGGACTAATGTGGTTATTAATAAATTAAAATTCTCCCTGATTTCGTCATGTGAGAATGAAATCGACACTAAAAATTCTAAATGTAATTATATTGACAACTCGCTTTGTAAATGTTTATCTAGAAATCAGCAGACGATTTCATTCTCTTATAACGAAATCAGAGAGTGTTAATTTATCAATAATCCCATTAGTCGTGATGAAGCGTCTCCCGAAACGTCGACTGCCTAGTGAAATAAATTTGCCCTGAAAATACCTGTTAGAGGAATAAAAGCGTTATCATTTATCAATCAAGTATTTATTGATAATAAATTATGCCCCCGGGCCTTGGGTAGTGGTTAGCATGCTGGCTAATTGTACCAAAAGGTTGCGGGTTCGCATCCCATCCCAGGCGGCAGGGGCGCCGGAACGAATTTGAATCAGGGGGGGAGGGGGGGGGGGGGGCAAAAAAATTTTTTTTAGAAAATTAAAATAATTTAATATGTTCAAATAGGATAAAACAAAAACAAATCTACTATAAAACTTTAAAAAATTTAAATAAAATCACAATTTGAATAGAATTAAAATTTTAAAAAATTTGCTAGTGATTTTATCAAAAATTTTTGGAAAAAAATTGAATTTCTTACTCTTTTAATTTTTTTAATTTAGGAGATTTGATTTTTCAAAAGTAAAAATATCCCAGGTAGAAATTCAACCTTAAAATTAGCTAATATTAAGCTAATTTTCTAAGTTTAAGCTTAAAATTAGCTAACAAAATTAGCTTAGTTTAAGCTTATTTTGTAACGCTTTTCTAAGCTAGCAGCAAGCTTACCGAATTAGCTTAAAATTAGCTAAAAAAACTAGCTAAAAATAAGGTTGTTTTGTTAGCTTAAAATAAGCTTGAAATTAGCTTAAAATAAGCTTAAAATTAGCTAACAAAACTAGCTAAGGGCAAGGTTGTTTTGTTAGCTTAAAATAAGCTTGGAATTAGCTTAAAATAAGCTTAAAATTAGCTAACAAAACTAGCTAAAAATAAGGTTGTTTTGTTAGCTTAAAATAAGCTTGGAATTAGCTAACAAAACTAGCTAAGGGCAAGGTATGGTATTTTGAGTTAAAAAAAAAGTATTTGCAAAAAATAAAATTTTTATTTAAAATATTTTTCCAACACAAACAAAAGATATAAAATACATATATATGGACCATTTATTTTGAAAGTGGTGTAAGTCCACTTTTTACAAAAAATGAGAAATCACATAATTTATCAATATATATTTATTTTTAAAACATGCAGTTAATAAATCACCATGTTATATTCTTTATGAAACCAAGCACTTAGCACTGGACCTAAAAATCTAAAAAAAAATATTTAATCATTTAACCTTATTTCTTATTTATTTTATATGTAATAAATATACTTACATAAATGATGAATAGCGTCTTTCAGGGGGGGGGGCAAAAGAGATATTTAAAAAATTAGTTTGCACCCCTCGAATTTTTAAAACACAAATTTAAATTCTAAAAAAAAAATTCACGATCCTATCAGGCCTAAAGTTTAGAGTAGACTAACCTGACCAAAGCTGCCTGTGTCCACTCTAACTGTAAATTCTTTTGTTTACAAATGCTTCCCCTTTTGGGTTTTTCCAGGTAGGCAGGGGGTCTTTTTTTTTAAATTATAAATAAAAGAGTTAAAATTCAAGAATAATATTAGATTACTATTTACACTCATTCTAAGTAATTAAAAAATTTATTATTTAAATTTTATTTCATATACTGATACTCTGCCAAATTTATATTTATTAAGAATAATTATTCAAAATGATTTTTCTCAAATTAAAAATTTTTTTATATACATTTGATAGAAGAGCAGGTGCTATGGAGGGGGGGGGGAGGGGGTTTGCCTGCGGCCCTGGTCAGTACCTTAAGATAAAAGTAATTACTTATTCGAATACAATACAACCTTATAGTATCAATGGAATGCAAGGTTGCTTTAAGCTAGATATCCAAGATAAAAACGAACCTTGAAATTAGCTTAGAAAACTAGCTAAAAACAAGCTAATAATAAGCTAAAAACAAGCTAAAAATAAGCTAATAATAAGCTAAAAATAAGCTAATAATAAGCTAAAAACAAGCTAATAATAAGCTAGAAATAAGATAGCAGCAACCTAAGGAAACTAGCTAATAACAAGCTAATAACAAGCTAATAATAAGCTAATAATAAGCTAATAACAAGCTAATAATAAGCTAATAATAAGCTAATATTAAGCTAATAATAAGCTAGAAATAAGCTTAAAAAACTATCTTAGACTCTAAGCTTAAATAAAGCTAATTCTAAGCTAATAACTTGTCCGACTAAGATAAATTTCTACCTGTGATATCATTTTTAAAAATAAATGAAATAAAAGAAGAAATTTTGCCCCCCTCTGCCCCCCCCCCCCCCCTGTAGGATGCCAGGGGGGCAATGTACCCTTGCCCCCCCCCCAGTTCCGGCGCCTATGCCAGGCGGCAAAATTTATTTCAATTGAATTTGATACCAATCAATTGAAATAAATAAGAATGGGGTCTACCATATAAGATTTTCTTTGGAATTAACAGGGGCGTACCGAGGCAGTTGGGGGCCTGGGGCGGCCCTAGGCCTCTCAAAGAGAAATTTTCATTAAATTTTCTTTTTTTTATCTAAATTTTCCCATTTTTACTTGAGCCTTGAGGGCCCCGGGGCCTCTCAAAGAGAAATTTTCATTAAATTCTCTTTTTTTATCTAAATTTTCCCATTTTTACTTGAGCCCTGAGGGCCCCGGGGCCTCTCAAAGAGAAATTTTCATTAAATTTTCTTTTTTTTATCTAAATTTTCCCATTTTTACTTGAGCCCTGAGGGCCCCGGGGCCTCTCAAAGTGAAATTTTTATTAAATTTTTTTTTTATAAATATATGGGGGCCTATGCCAGCTCGGGGCCTGGGGCGGACCGCCCCCCCCATCGGTACGCCACTGGGAATTAATAAATAATAGATATTATTAAATTAACAAAATATACAATATGAGGAAAGTTTCTTCGATATTTACAATATAATAATAATAATAAATAGATTTAACTAAATTTATTATTATTTAATAATTATTTGTGTCAACTTGTTGTGAGGATATTACCGAAGAAAAATCGAGCTTTATTAAGAGTGAACCATAAAAAAAAATATATAGGTTATTGATAAGTGGTCTGATAAAAAACAAGGGCTGCCTGAAAAAGTGCTCAGCGGTGAAGCCATTAAGGGCGGCGAGTACTTTACTCGGGAGCACTTAACTTCGATCGAGTACAATCACGATTAATTGAGCTTGGGAACATCGATTTCCCGTTAAATAATATTCACGAAGGCCTTTGCACATTTACCGTCCAGGTCAAGAATTTTATTTAACGACGAAAGAATTTCATTTATCAAAAATCAAATAATAAAGTCAATATTTTTAAGATAATTTTACTTTAGAAACGAGAAAGATGACAAGGGACAGGAAGGGAGATTATCATAGAGGGATTTTAAAAAGATCCTTCTTGGCTCGGGTAACTCGTGGTCGCTATCTACATTCTCAATATATGTGAGCCTGTGAGATTCATTATTTTATAATTTTTACTTTCTCTAACCTATATATGTTAATATATTTAGAGAGAAAGTACCTTGTGGTTTCATGCCAAAATTCGATGTCGAGATTTTAATGGAAATACATATAGTGAATTGAAGTCATGTTTTGAGGTCCCCTGAGTCCAAAAAAGTGGATCCGGCAAAATGGTCTGTCTGTGTTCAATTTAAAGCATGAAGGAATTGAGCTGGGTGGTTGAAATTTTATATTTAAGTTAGGCACCCCCTTGAGGGGTGAAAATAAGCTTTTAATCAAAGTTGGCTAAAGAGTACTAGTACTTTATTGATGTACTTTTTCAGTTTTTTGTGATATTGTCAAAATTCGCTGGAACGATTTTGTTTAAAATTCAAAAATCATTTATTTTTTAGATTCTTTTTAAAATAAGTAAGATGTGTGCTGTCACACCAGATTTTTGAAATAGGTATAGCTGATGATGTCATCAAAAGGTTTTATAATAAAAAGCCAAGTGACAATGAAAATTTCTTTTTTTGAATTAAGGCCAGAATAAGTTCAGGCCAGAACTGACGATTCGGCCACATTAGGATTCGTCTAATATTATAGACTCTCTAGGAGGAGGAGTTAATGCTAGGAAATAAAGTAACTTCACATGGTGCCGGTAGATGGCCTTAGTCAAGAACCGGTTGGGTTCGAGGTGTGAGTATTCGTGTACGGGAGAACCTCAGGTAAATAAACGGGGATCCCGGTAAAAATTTCAAATCATAATAATATAACAACTTAATTTTGGTTGCACATATAGACTCTCTAATATAATAGAAGTGGATATATCACATTAAAGTTATCTTTTTTTTTTTTTAATTATTTTAAATTAAATTATGAACAATATAATTAAGAAAATAAATAAATATTTTTATTAAGTAAACGGTAGTTAAATTCTTGGTTAAATAAAAGATGTTGGTTTTAATTTTTCATATATATATATACATATATTTATTTATTTCAGAGTATAAGAGGCTAACAAGTCTGCGCAGGGTCACTTGTTTCGGCGAAATAACGCCTTCATCAGAGCCTCATTAACTGGAATATAATTATAAATTTACAATGACGTTTAATCTTACAGGTTAAAGAAAACTATTTTATAATAATCCAATCATTTTAATTGTAATAACCAAGATTTTGCAAGTTCCAATTAAATTTACATAATTAGTGGAGAGGTAAATTGTATAATTAATTATTCTGTTATTTTTAAGATACATCATTGTAAATTTATAATTATATTCCAGTTAATGAGGCTCTGATGAAGGCGTTATTTCGCCGAAACAAGTGACCCTGCGCAGACTTGTTAGCCTCTTATACTCTGAAATAAATAAATATATGTATATATATATATGAAAAATTAAAACCAACATCTTTTATTTAACCAAGAATTTAACTACCGTTTATGAGATTACAATCTATAAGACTGGTTCACACTGAAAATATTAATATTTTATTAAGTAGAAATAAAGCTTTGAGACAATAGCGTGAACAGGATTTACTCTTGAGGCCATTTTTTTTGTTTTTATGATTTCATGTTTAATCATGCAATATTTAAAACAATTGTAAACATATTTCAAAATGAAGACCATAAAGTCATGCCCTTGAGTCTATTTTAACGAAAGTATATATGGATTTTTAAAAAATTTTCTTTTAAATTTATTGGTTTCAACGCCCCCCTACCTCTAACTCTGTAGCGAAAGTTTAAGTTATGTGATCCAAACGACAGTCCTGATCTAAGTTTATTCAATAATAAATTTAATCTTTCTAATCCGGCCTAAACGGGACCGGCCCTATGCCGGATTACCAGTAAGTTACTGGAAGTAACATTTTTTTTTTTTTTTTTTTAAGGTCTTTTTCGGCTTCTAAGGTTTTTTTTAGACCCCATCCCTATTTATTTCAAATGATTTGTAGTCAAATCAAATGAAATAAATTTTTCTCGCTTGGGACGGGAAGCGAGCCCGGGACTCCGGTGCGAGAAGCTAGTGTCTTCTCACTGAGCTACGGCTCCCGGGCGCAGTAACATTTAATATAATGCAAAATTTTATATTTATCTCTTGAAAAAATCTGTAATGTCACTATATTTTCTTAAACCTCCCCTTTTTTGTTGCATTATCCCGAAGAAGTGGGTTTTAAACACGCCGGATTAGCCAGTATCCCAGAGTATCGAAGTCCGAATTAGCAAGACTCTACTGTATTATTATAGTGTAGTCTATACAAGGCAGGGCGGAATGGTACTCAATTTAAATAAATAGAGACGGGCTCTAAATGGCCATAGATGCCGAAAAAGACCTTAATAAAAAATTTAAAAAAATAATAGGCCTACTACTATTATGGGTAGTCTCTGTTTGTAGTCACTATATGGCAGAAAAATTAGGGGTAGCTTTATGAATAAAATTAAAAATTTTCTCAAAAAAATTCTATTAAAAGTTCGGTTATCCACCTGAAGAGTTAAACAGTTCAATTTTGTATTTTTTTTATAATAAATCTGTATAAACGTACCAATAATATTGAATAAAAGTTGATATTTATGTTTGTTTATCATTCCCGAGATAATGTAAGCACATGTTTGGATGGAGAGCAAAATTACTCAAATAAGAAACAAGTTTTAATTTATTACATCTTTAAAGAGGAGAGAGGATATATTATTAATTAATTAATTAATCATCCAAGATTATTTTTCTGAATAAATAACACTTTTAAGAAATTAGACAATATTCACGTATTCTTATTTATTAATTAAGATTATCTTAGATAATAAATATTATTAACTAGCAGAGAATGATTAAAAAGATAAGGGCGAGATGCAGTTTTATTGTATTTGTGTTTAATTTAACAAATAGAAAATTGTTAAAATAAAAATTTATATTTAACTTAATTACTTTTTTAAATTTATTTAATGACGAGGGCTTCAAATTCCTTTAAATGAATAAGTACTAATCCGAGGGTTTGTAATAGTATGTTTTTTAAAAAAGTAAAAAGAAAGGAGTGTTCAAGGAAAAGGAATCTATGTAAAAAATTTCAAATTAGTTTTAACGTTTAGACAAAGTTGAATGACAAGTGTCCCTAATCACTAATTTAAAAGGAGTTCAACGTTGAAATCTCCTTATATAATACTGTCAGGTTTGTTTATTAAAGCTTTTGTGGTTTGTATTATTATTAGTATGGGAGTTTTTAATTATAGACTAATTAATTATTAAAAATATAAATACCGGACATCGTTTTGACAACTTATTCTGCAGTCAATTTCAAGTACTAATTCAAGTGAACTAACCTATAAAGGACACCTACGTGAAGTTAGTACCATTTTATATGCGATGAAGTTAGCAACATATACAATCATTTTAATGAAGTTAGACAGAATCATTAAAGCAAGTGTTAATAATAATAATAATAAATTACATATAAAGCATGATTGTTATAAGTTTTACTTTCTCTTACCTATGTATATATGTAATATATATATAGAGAGAAAGTATTGGATTCATGTCAAAAATTCGATGTCGAGATTTTGATGGATCTTCACGTTTTGAGGTCCCCTGAATCCAAAAAAGTGGTTTTCGCGACATGGTCTGTCTGTGGGTGGGTGGGTGGGTGGGTGTGTGTGTGTGTGGGTGTGTGTTCAATTTTAAGGATGAAGGAATTGAGCTACGAGGTTGAAATTTTATATTTAAGTTAAACACCTCCCGGGACCGGAAAAATAAGCTTTTAATCAAAATCGACCAGAGTACTAGTACTTTACTGATGTACTTTTTCAGTTTTTTTCGATTTTCTCAAAATTTGCTCCAACGATTTTTTTTAAAATTCAAAAATCAATTATTTTTTAGATGTTCTTTAAAATGTATATTCTCATTTTGCGATTGAAATCTTCTGAAGACCACTTTACTCTTGTATTTCATAGGGAAGATAGGAGAAATGGTTGTCATGGTAACAAAATATAAATATTTTCCCATACTTATAAATTTTACATCTGAATTCAAATGTTCCGTACTGTCGGGAACTAAATATATGTCGACACAAAAATCTGGTGTGACAAGCACAGAACACAACTTTCGATTACCGAAGGTAAGAGAAAGTTGTGTGCTGTGCGCCAGTCACACCAGATTTTTTTTAATAGGATTTTTTTAACAAAGATGGTATAAAATACTATATTTAAAATATTCCAAATAATATATATAATACAATAATCAAACTTTAATATCTAATTAAATTTTCTCATTTAACACAATGTTCCACATTTTTTTACTTTCTTACCTATGTATATATGTAATATATATATAGAGAGAAAGTATTGGATTCATGTCAAAAATTCGATGTCGAGATTTTGATGGATCTTCACGTTTTGAGGTCCCCTGAATCCAAAAAAGTGGTTTTCGCGACATGGTCTGTCTGTCTGTCTGTCTGTCTGTGTGTCTGTGTGTCTGTGTGTCTGTGTGTCTGTGAACAAAATATCTCAAGAACGAAAAGAGCTAGGAAGTTGAAATTTTATATTTAAGTTAGCCACCCCCATGGGACGTCACACGAAGCTTTTGAACAAAATCGACCAAAGAGTACTAGTACTTTAATGATGTACTTTTTCAGTTTTTTTCGATTTTCTCAAAATTTGCTCCAACGATTTTTTTTTAAATTCAAAAATCAATTATTTTTTAGATTCTCAATAAAATGTATATTCTCATTTTGTGATTGAAATCTTCTGAAGACCACTTTACTCTTGTTCTCCATAGAAAAGATAGGAGAAATGGTTGCCATGGTAACAAAATATAAATATTTTGCCATACTTATAAATTTTACATCTTGAAAATCGAATGTACCATACTGTCGGAAACTAAATACATGTCGACACAAAAAATCTGGTGTGACAAGCACAGTACACAACATTCGATTACCGAAGGTAAGAGAAAGTTGTGTGCTGTGCGCCAGTCACACCAGATTTTTTTTCTTTTTGAGTCGGAGCAAGTATACAGTAGGCTACTTTAAAACGTCTGAAGAATAAGTTGAAACGTACAGTATTTATATTTTTAATAAATAATAGAAAAGGTGGTCTATAATTAAAAACTGCCATAATAATAATAATATTGTCGGATATTAGACAAATGTTTTATTTATTTACATAATAAGAGTATATGAATTCTAATTTCAGCAACATATTTTCCCTAAGCGAAAAACAATATGTAAACTAATAAATGAATAAAATAGTTATAATTCTAATTCTATTATCAAAATCAATATTGGATAAATTTATGAAAACGATTTTTATAATCTGCTTCTTATTTGGTCCAGGACATGAAATATCCATTCATTAAAAAAATTAGGTGTAGGCTGTGTCTTCTACACAGCCGGTGGCTTTTTAACGTGACAACGTCTTTTGCTTGACTTCAAAAAATTTTTTTTTCTCTTACCTATATTGAAATATAAAGAGAGAAAATATTGTTTTTTTTTTTTACTAGTAATTTGTTTTCTTAAATAAACATGTTCAAACATTTTCATTGAAACAATATATGACAGGTGTGGCTTTTTTTTTATCCATTAAGGGCGACTTATGCTTAAAAAGTGAGGTTTTTCGAGAAAAAAACTAATTTTGGAGTTAATTACTCGGGATTTTTTTATTTATTCTATTAGAGGATTTTTTTCTGCACCAAATGACATCTCATTTAATCAGATCTGATTAGCCGTTCGGAATCTACAGGGGTTTAAATTTTCGAAAAACGAAATCCCGCCGAGTGCTCTCATGCGGTAAAATGAGTTCATATCGAAAAAAAAAAAAACACCCCAGGGTATTGAACCACTCTTTCTAAAACTATATTTAGATTTAATATAGCTTTTATGGTCAAGTCGCTATGCGTTGCACAAATAGGGCTATTTTTCGATATTTTTTTGCCTAAAAAATGAGGTTTTTCGAGAAAAAAAAACCAATTTTGGAGTTAATTACTCGGGATTTTTTTATTTATTCTATTAGAGGTTATCTTTCTGCACCAAATGACATCTCATTTAATCAGATCTGATTAGCCGTTCGGAATCTACAGGGGTTTAAAATATCAAATTAGAATTTACCGCAGCGCGGTAAAATAAAATGATAGGAAAAAAATAAATGGTGAAATCTTTAGCTGAAAACTCATTCTTTCTAACCGTATATTCCCCATAATTATACCTCTTAAGACAGAGGAGTTATTCAAGCTGATAAACTTTTTCGTGCATGCCCCTCTAACATGATTTGTAAGACGTTGTCACGTCAAAAGATAAGCAAGGCATAAGCCTCTGGATTGAGGGAGTAGGTAAAGGTGGGAAGCGAAATTTAATAAGGAGATTTAATGATAAAATATCAATGATAAAGAAGTGCTATTAAAGGCCTTCGAAATATTTGGAGAAAACACTCTAAAAACTTATTTTCTCATTGCCAAGAAACTAGCCTACAGCTATCCTCATATGAAAAACGTTGGCAGTGATGTTTAAACCCCCCACCCCCCTCCTGAGAATGTTATATTCATACATTTTTTGGCATTAAAATAATTTGTATATTTAAAAGCTTTTCTGAAATAATAATAATAAAAAGAGATAGATAAGAAAAAACGATATTAGTGATATAAGAGTAATTTTTATAAATTTTCTAACGAAAATTTGAACCACTGCTCCGTCAAGCAACTCTTGGTCTTGTAATTTTAAAATTAAACTTTTAACTAGGTCATTTTCTCATCAAATCTCTTCAGCACTCATCTGTCGTTTTTAATTATTGATAATATAAATTTTTTGCCATCATCAGGCAATATAAATTCTCTACTCACAATTGTCAGATAGAATATAACATAGAGTCTCTATGTGAATTGGCTAAAATAATAAAATATATTAAAGTCTCTAATGAAATTATTTTTTAATTAAGCCTTATTAATTAATATTTTAATTTTAAGGCTTGAGAAACCATCTTGAAAGTAGTATAAAGAAAGAACGAAAGGAAGGGCTAATTAAATTGTGGGTGGTGCTATAACTGTGTTGTGCATGCTGTGTTGCGCAAAGCGACGGTGCTTGACCGGTGGCCTATGCGCGGGTTGGCAGGCGGCGCTCTCCCGCTCAGCTCCGGCCCGGAGTTGGCTCAATTTCCACCGGCGTATCCACATCCGTTACTCTTCGGGGGTGCTGCGCATTTTGCATCTGCTGCTGCGGCAGCAGCAGCGCAGCCTGACTCAAGTAACACTCGACCACCTTGGCCCCAACACCATCATCACCATCATGGTAAGTCTACTGGTATATTTCTTCTTTTTTTTTTGTGTGTAAAAAATTTCAAATTATTCTCCATCAATTGTCCAATGATCAAAGAAACTCTCAGATTGTAGATATCGAGGGAACTTATGTGTATTTCCTATTTCTTAATCCTCTTCCCAGCTTACAAATTAATTTCATAAAATTTCTCCCCAAAGGTGGCATAGCAAAGCGTAAAAAAAAATGTGAATTTCCAATCGTTTTTCACATACTTGAATTTTAATATTCCCAGTTTATGAAAAAAAATTCATGTTTATTAAGTAGAAAAAAAGCCCCTGGGCTTAGCGTAGTTGGTAGCGTCTGCCTTGTATACCAAGGGTCGAGGGTTCGGATCCCAGGCAGTTCGGTGATTTTATTTATTTTATTTGAATACCATAAGCTTAAATAAGAATGCCTGGACCCTATATATATATATATATATATATATATATATATATATATATATTCATAAATAACGGTTATCGTAAAAGTCTTAAATGGCCTAAATTGCCTGTGTGTATGTGTGAATGTGAGTGTGAATGACAAAAATGTGTGAGTGTTTAAAAAAAAAAGTAGAAAAAATATGAATAAAATTAAAGTAATAGACGAAACAACGCAAGAATATATTATAGAAGCCGTACAAGCAGATGGTTACTTTGCTTAAAAAAACTTTTTGCAGATTGAGATGCAAGGTTAAGAAATAAAATAAAATTTTATTTATCAGGATTATTAGTGCTGATTAGGAACCGACCGAATATTCGGTTTCGGTTACGGTTTCGGCCAGTTTCGGCCAAAAATCCTGGTTTCGGCCGTAGTTTCGGTTTCGGCCAAAAAGTGGCCGAACCTTTCGACCGGCCGAAACCTGAGTCTGAAGAGATGGGATGAGACTCGCATGCAAAAAAAAAAGGTCAAATGATTTGCAAAAGCGGAAAAAGGTGCTGAAAAAATTTAGTCTCCCTAAAAAAAAGGTAAAATGATTTTCAAGGGAGGGAAAAAAATTTTCCGCAGGGCGGAAAAAATTTCAAAAAGAAAAAAAGTTAAAATAATAATAATTTTTTATAGGAAATACAAGTTTCGGTTTCGGTTACGGTTTCGGCCGAAACTAAGATCGAGGCCGAATATTCGGTTTCGGCTGAAAATCTTGTTTCGGTCGGACCCTAGTGCTGATTAACTGCAGTACCTTGGTTTCGGTTACATTGAACCATCTTCAAACCAATGTACTGAAGTTGGTCGTCAGCACTAATAAATCCTGATAAATAAAATTTTATTTTATTTCTTTACCTTGCGAATTAAAGTAGCTTAAAAAAGTATGATATTCTTAACAAAGTAGTCTGGATCGTAAAGGCATCGTACAAATTCATATATGAAGGGGAGAAAATTCTCGAATTCAAACCAATTTTGTTTTTTAAAACTAATGTATAAAATTTTTCGTAAACCTGTTTATGAAACTTTTAATAAATTCTTTGAAAATTTTTAACAGTGTAGTAGTCCACTGGGATGAAATCATTCGATGGCTGAGTGACGATTGTTAATGCTGCTTAGAAGATGGGAACGATGCGTTCCCCCAAACCCAATTTAAAAAAGATTTTTATTCCATAGTGGTTGCTTACACCTGCTCCTGTTAAAATCAAATTAGGCCTATTAATAAAATAATCTGATTTTCTGTTTAACTGTGGTTTATTTGTAAAAATTACAACGTTTTGAACACTGATTCAGTGCCCTTCTTCAGATTCTTTTATTAATAATATGATTTTAACAGTAGCAGGTGTAAGCAACAAGGGCGGATACAAGGGGGGGGGATAAAGGGGGTAATTACCCCCTGAGACTTGAAAAAAATACTTTAAAAAAAAATGTATTTTTAATGTAAAATTTTAAAAATTTGATTTTTATTTATATTCTGGCAAACAAGTACAGAATGCGCCTTTAAATTACCGAAATTAAGAAAAAAATGTGTGCTGTGCGACCAGTCACTCCCCCCCCCCCCCCGAAAAAAACACCTCTGAATCCGCCACTGGTAAGCAACCACTATGGAATAAAAATCTTTTTTAAATTGAGATTGGGGGAACGCAACGTTCCCAACTTCTAAGCAAAATTAACAATCGTCGCTCGGCCATCGAATGATTTCATCCCAGTGGACTATTACACTGTTAAAAACTTTCAAGGGATTTATTAAAAGTTTCATAAACGGGTTTATGAAAAATTTCATACATTAGTTTTAAAAAAAATCGGTTTGAACTCGAGAATTTTCTTCCCTTCATATATGAATTTGTACGTTGCCTTTACGATCTCGACTACTTAATTAATCTTAATTCAATTAAGATTACAAAGGTCTAAAATCACATACTTTTTATTTTTATTTTTTCTAAAATGACTATATTTAGGTAAAATATTATAGTTAAAAAAGGTTATTTAACTCTCATTAAAATCATGTTTGACTTTTAAATAAAATGAATGATTGTTGATTAAATCATTCTACGAATCAACAGGGATTTTGTTCAGTTAACAGGTGATTCGAATACGGGAAGGGAATGTCTAATTTAATTTGCAATTATCCATCTCCGAATTTAATCCTCAGTAAATTGAGGAGGGAAGACGGTTTGCTATATGTCAAATGTAATGCGTTATTGGCTCTATGGATTTTAGGTATTAAGCACAAACTTGTGCTGACATCATTTTCTTCGTGAGCTGGGTGTTTAAACTAATTCATTAGGAAAGTGATTGGAGTGAGAAAGAGAGAGAGAGAATGCATATGCGTGCGAACAAATGCAAATCAAATAGAAAACCATGCCAAAGTTAAATGATTGACGAAGTAAATTCGTATGAAAAAAATTAATTATAATATATTACAGTGATTTCAATTTATTAGAAAATGTCGAGGTTTTAGGTAGCGTGGCTCGCTTTTGATATGATTGCTATTTGTTTATTAAATAATTAAGAATATTCATAATTGAAAGATTAATTAATTTTAAAGAAATATACGATCAGGAAAGTATGCAAGTCGTTCCGAGTGTTGAAATTTTACATTAAAAAAAAATTATATTTTTTCTAAAAAAAAAGTATTTTTTTTTTAAATCTCGGGGGGGGGATAATTACCCTCTTTGCCTCCCCCTTGTATCCTCCCTTGTTCCCAGTAAACTTCCCAAAGAATAAACAATAATTGAAAAGAAGCATGGAGTCAATTAGGTAATTAGTCTCCACGAAATAAAACTCTCTGTGCAGGCTTTAATTCGGCCATTTCCAGTCCATTATTGAGAGTATGAACTCAAATGACAGAGCATGGAGTTAAATTGTGGAGTTGTTGTCTGTTGGTGTGTATTTATCTATACTATTATATAAAAGACAATCTCTGTCTGTCTGTCTGTCTGTCTGTCTGTCTGTCTGTCTGTTTGTAACGCATAGACTCCGAAACTACTGGACCGATTTTCATGGAGTTTTTTTTAATGGGTAGGGAATTTTCCGGGGGTGGTTTTAGGCTATCATTATATCGAATTAGGTGTAGGGAACCCCCCTTTTTGGGGTTATCAATTACCCCATAGCAAAGCATTGGAAAACAGGATCTAACTCGCTTTATGAAAAATATATTTATCAAATCTTTAAAATGAAAAATAAAAACTCTTCCTCCTCCTAACAATTCGACATTTGAAAAGATTTTTCCGCTCTGCGCCCCCACCCCCCTCCAAAAAAATTTTATTTTTTTTATTTTTCATTCGATTTTAATAAAATTTAAAATGACGCTTTCTTAGGGTGTAAATAATTGAAAAATGGTATTTTAGACATCAGAAAGTTCAATCACCCCCCTGACCCCCCCCTAAAATTTATTTTTCATTCGATTTTAATAAAATTTAAAATGACGCTTTCTTAGGGTGTAAATAATTGAAAAATGGTATTTTAGACATCAGAAAGTTCAATCACCCCCCTGGCCCCCCTAAAATTTATTTTTTCATTCGATTTTAATAAAATTTAAAATGACGCTTTCTTAGGGTGTAAATAATTGAAAAATGGTATTTTAGACATCAGAAAGTTCAATCACCCCCTGACCCCCCTAAAATTTATTTTTCATTCGATTTTAATAAAACTTAAAATGACGCTTTCTTAGGGTGTAAATAATTGAAAAATGGTATTTTAGACATCAGAAAGTTCAATCACCCCCCTGGCCCCCCCCTAAAATTTATTTTTCATTCGATTTTAATAAAATTTAAAATGACGCTTTCTTAGGGTGTAAATAATTGAAAAATGGTATTTTAGACATCAGAAAGTTCAATCACCCCCTGACCCCCCCCTAAAATTTATTTTTCATTCGATTTTAATAAAATTTAAAATGACGCTTTCTTAGGGTGTAAATAATTGAAAAATGGTATTTTAGACCTCAGAAAGTTCAATCACCCCCCTCCCCCCCCCCCCCCCCCTGAAATTTATTTTTCATTCGATTTTAATAAAACTTAAAATGATGCTTTCTTAGGGTGTAAATAATTGAAAAATGGTATTTTAGACATCAGAAAGTTCAATCACCCCCCTGGCCCCCCTGAAATTTATTTTTCATTCGATTTTAATAAAATTTAAAATGTTGCTTTCTTAGGGTGTAAATAATTGAAAAATGGTATTTTAGACCTCAGAAAGTTCAATCACCCCCCTGCCCCCCCCCCTGAAATTTATTTTTCATTCGTTTTTAATAAAATTTAAAATTACGCTTCCTTAGGGTGTAAATTGGACCCTGTAATGCAATAGTGTGTCAAGTGCCAAAAAAAATTAAAAATTGAGTTAAGCACGGAATATTGTTTCAAATGCTATAATAAATAGTATTTTTTTATGAAATATGTCCTAAAAAATTTATATTTAATGTTACTTGCAAAATTGACAAAAAAATGATATATAATCCAACGAAAACAAAAAACTTTAATGTTAATTTTCTCAAAACTCGGTAGGTGGCGCTTGACACACTAATGCGTAACATGGTCCAATTATCTGGCTGCTTGCTCCTTTTCATCTATTGTTTAAACACAACAGTCACTTTAATTATTCAAATGCCCTCGGGGCTTAGTGTAGGGGTTAGCGTGCTAACCTCGTATACCAAGAGTCGCGGGTTCGGACCCCCGGGCAGCCCGATGATTTTATTTAAGCCATTTGGATACCAAATGGCTTAAATAAGAATGCTTGGACCCCCAATATGTAATTAATCAATAACGGATATCGTAAAAGACTTATATGGCCTGAGTTGCCGAAAAAACTGTGTGAATGTGTGTGTGATTGCGAGTGTGAATGAGTAAAAAGTGTTAGTGTTTAAAAAAAAATTTATTAAAATCTTTCCAAAGAATTTTCCAATAAATTGAATATTATTGTCAAAGATTTCAGACACCTAGCGAGTTCTTTATAGCTAAGTAATTCATAGTTGGGTACTTTTTAATCGTGAGAGTTTCTTATGAAGATCAATGGAATTTTATTTTAATCATAAATGAATTGAGAAATAAACAAATAAGACATAAAATGAATGCCTCTTTTAAAACACAAATCAATTAGCCCTCTTGGGCTTTTAATCGTCTATCGATCAGACTTATCAATGTCCTGTGCAATTAGTGCCCTCGTCTGAGTTTTCATTATCAAAGAGGGTGGACGAAAGGGCCTTAGGCCCTTTATCCCCGGGCTATCAACAGGATGGCCTCCTAGTGATTTAATAAACTATGCTAATGTCCGCCGCCTATTGGCTTGTCGGGATTTAAGCCGATCAAGCTTATGCATTCAATTCAAGCTTCGTTTAGATAGGCTTCTTATATGAATTAGCTTACGGACAGCTTACAAAATAATAGTGTTGTCAACGGCCTTTATTTGCTTTGGGATTAATCATGCTTGTCTTCTTATGAACAATCCATTTAGATTTACAAATTTTATATTAAAAATTAAAACAACATGGGGATCGGCAAACCAATTGAATTTTAAGCAAAGTGAAACCCTTAAGGTTTCTCTCTTCTGGGAAATAGAGACATAGAACGTTTCGAGAGTAAAGAATTTATACTAAAGCGAAAATTTAGAAATTCTTTAAACTTTTATATATGCTTGTAGACTATTAACTAGTAGTCCTTGAGTAATATGAGTGTTGGCATCTTTTTTTTTATTCATGATTGAAAGTTACAAAAATTACAATATAAAAATTTCATCATATCTTTGTTTTTGTTTGCTAAGATTAAAATACTGAGACCACAATCCACTTTCAATAATTCGAAATTCAAGGGACACATACAAGAAAAATTCGAATTTTCGAAGTTTTTGAACTATCAAGAAGTTTGAATTGCCAAGAGGAAAGAAAAAAAATCGAATTATTAAGAGTTTTTATTATATTATGTATGAGTTTACATAAATTTTATAAATAGCCTCAAGTAAAAAAGAAAAAATAATGAAAACTACAAAAAGAACAAAAAAAAAAAAAAAAAAAAACTAGATATGAACATTGAAATAGATAGTTTTGATATCTTTTTTTCGAACCACTTTCCAGAGTACGATAATTTTTTTTCGGGCACCATAAGAGAGACAAACTTCTGGCTTGCACTCATCGTGACAAACTAAAGAAAATTGGAAAGCTAAGCTAGGCTGAAAGGAGGTAAACAACGAAAAGGATTTCGAATTATAGAGCGTATCAAAATAAGCAGCATTTTTTCGATTTACCGAAATTTACAGCTGAAGAGTTCGAATTATCGAGAGTCGATTGTATTTGTTTCAAATCTGGTTAGAAAATAATAACTTTATAGGGTTAAGCGCACACTGATTTGGACAATCCGCACCTAATCGCAAAAATTCCTCTGTCATATAGTCTATATATCCTCATGGAGACTATAGTTCCGCCTCATTTTTCACTAGATAGGGTTGGCAATTTAGAAACTAAAGAGCGAAATTCACTTTTTAAGGCTTATGGAAACATTGTCTTCTTTCCTAGTCGTATCCCCGCAGTGCGGGGTCGGCGAAATGTTTTTTTGCGACCGGAAGAAATAGAACAGCCGGCCCGTCGCAGGGTCTGAAGTCTGTTGAGAATATAGAAGGAAGGGACAGACATGTACAGAACAGAAGTACTGCCAGTCCCAGCTAGGGCAGCTCGTGGTCGCCATCCACGTACCCACAATATATGGGCCCCTGAGCCCAAGTCCGTCAAATGAATGAAAAGTTTTATTTATTTTTTTAAGTTACTAACTTTAAATGGACATATTTTATTTTTTACTGTTCCGATGAATTAAGCGTCTTGCCCTCAAAATGTCAATAGTTAAAAAATAAATGAATGAAATTTTTATTTATTTCAATTCTTTTGACTGAGTTTTCGACTTCATAATTTTTATTAATTTTGATGGAAACTCGATTTAAACAAGAAATCTAAATTCAATTAGTTTGCCGAACCTCTTCTAGTTTTAATTTTTATAGGCTTATAAAATTTCTAGTTCTAAATGGATTGTTCATAAGAATACAAGGAAATCTGTAATTTGGTTTTTCGAATTGTCCACTTAATTTGAATAGTCACACGAAAATCGTAAATGGCTTGCGATTTATGTTTTGTCAACCGAATGATTTTTGTTGAAGACTCATTGTTAATATAGCTAATCATCATTTGTTTATAATAAATGATGTTTTATCTTCTTTTTTTAATGGAATGCTCCAAAAAAAAATAAATATATGTAAAGTAATTTCTCATTAAGTGATTTATATTTTTACAATGATTATTATCAAAATCATTATAAGATAATAGATGAATTTTTTTTTTTTATTGAAAATTTGTTCTCCATTAAATACGCTAATCAAATCACGTCGTATCAATTATTTATACAACATTTTGACTAAAAGTGATTTTTATATACATGCTAATAGGTAGATACGTGACCTTCAAAACAAGATAATCATAATTTGAAAAAGATAAAAAGCACTTTAAGCTTTTAATATAAATTTAAAAAAATAAACGAGGACTGAAAAAGAAAAATCTGAGAAAATTTTCCAAAAATAAAATAAAATTTTTTCTTAAAATGCCAAACTTATTACAAAAAAAAATTAAAATTTTCCTTAAGATCAAGAAATAAGTAGAAAAGAGATTAATTGAACGCCAATTTCATGTCTCTGATACAAAAGAGTAAAACAAAAAAAAAAAAGAACAAATTAGATGATGTTGTGTACTGGTGCTGTCACAAGATTTTTTTGAGTCGAAATATATATTTAGTTTCCACCGATATACAGTATTAAAATTCCAGAGGTAATAAAATTTAAAAGTTTGGGAAATTTGGGGATATTTATATATCCCTATTATTATTATTACATGGGAATATTTATGTTCTGTCACCATCAGTAAAGTACTAATACTCGTTGGCCGATTTTGTTCAAAAGTTTTGTGTCAAGTGCCAGAGGAGTACTAACTTAAATATAAAAATTTCAACTTCCTAGCTCTTTTGGTTTTTGAGATATTTTGTTCACAGACATACCATTTTGCGAAAACCACTTTTTTGGACTCAGGGAACCTCAAAACGTGAATATTAACTAAGCATTAGCCATCCCAATCGACATTCGCCTTAAACTGTAAGGAAAACTCTTGGACCTTAACAAGGATAGTATGACAACTAATACAACCCTCTGTTACTGAATAACAACAAAATTTATAATCAGAGAGGATAGAGGTAGATAATTTCAAAATTATTCCAGATCCTACAAACGAATGCAAATATAGACCTATATTTTTCAAAAATTCGAATTTCCTTCCTATTATGAAAATGATTTGGCTTTTGACATCTACCAATACTATTGATATTATCTACTTTTTGGACTTTTCGTTTCATATAAGAATTTGTTGCTTCTTGGTTCAAACCCCCCCCCCCCATGGGACCCAAACTTTGACTAGATATGTAAGCATTATAATTAGGAACCGACCGAATATTCGGTTTCGGTTACGGTTTCGGCCAGTTTCGGCCAAAAATCCTGGTTTCGGCCGTAGTTTCGGTTTCGGCCAAAAAGTGGCCGAACCTTTCGGCCGGCCGAAACCAGAGTCTGAAAAAATGGGATGAGACTCGCATGCAAAAAAAAAAAAAAAAAAGGTCAAATAATTTGCACTTGAGGGAGAAAAAAATTTAGTCTCCCTAAAAAAAAAGGTAAAATGATTTTCACGGGAGGGAAAAAAAATTCAAAAAAAAAAAAAAGTAAAATGAAAAAAAAAATTTTTATAGGAAATACAAGTTTCTGTTTCGGTTACGGTTTCGGCCGAAACTAAGGTTGAGGCCGAATATTCGGTTTCGGTTTCGGCTGAAAATCTTGTTTCGGTCGGACCCTAATTATAATACAAATTATATTTCATATAGGGTAAGAGAAAGTAAAATATAATTTACTCTAGCTAAAAAAAAAAAAATTATAAATTCCCTAAAATAATCTTAAATTTTTCAAATCTTGAACCCCCCCCATCAAAAATTTCTGACTACGCCTATGTGGAACTGTAATTAAATATAGTTTATAAATAAATTAATTCAGAAAAGTAGAGATTTCCGGACTCTTACAGGTCAATTAAAAAACAAATGGTTTTTTTCTGACGTTTTTCACGTCTGTCGGGCGTTTTTTCAGAGTCTTATAAATTTCGAAAATGTTTTAGTTAAAGTTCTGAAAGATTATTAATTAAAATTTTTTTTAGAAATTCTTATAATTAGTAAAATATCTCTGAATAAGCGCGTGACAAGGATGAGAAACGCTAGAAATAAAAAACATATTTGCTTTTTAATTTAATTAAATTGCCCCTCCACCGCAAATCCTCCCCTTTTCTTAGTAGGCTAGAAATATAGGAAGTAAAAACAACACATTCTTATATTGAACGAATATTCCAAAAAGTAATAAGATTATTTCTCCTTCTCTTTCTGAGTCTATTTTAGCTTCTATTTGCTGAAATCAAACCACGGAAGCCATCGCTGTCTTTTCTCATGTCAAATGTATACATTGTGATTAGGTGAGGGATTGGATTGTCTACCAACCAGGGAGGGTTGTTACTTTATATAAGGGTGTGATTTGCCGGAGCAGATGTCTTCTAGAGGGACAACGTTTTGTTTAATTGATATCACAGTCACAACCCCTAAAGAGGGCTGGCCTCAGGGGGAACAGCCCCCAGTGTGATAATACACTGAAGATCAAATCTCAGGGGCTACAAACTGCTTTTTGATAGCTAGGCCTTCAATCGCTCTCGAATTTAATCCCAAATTCGATTTTCATTTAAAAATAAAATGAATTTTTTGTTCCTTTAATATCACTTTCGGTTTTATGAAGAGAGTCCTCACCAAGATTTTGATTTACAAGATCTTCAAGTAAACTCAAAGATAAGTTTTTTTTAATAATGAAGAAATGGAGATATCAGCCAAATTGGAATAATCCAGGTTCAATAAAACTCCCAAAATAAGACGTTTCGGCCTGAATTTATTTGGCCATCTTCAGTTATTGGGAATTATACACATAGTGCAAGTGCACATGTGATCAAACCGGAATTTGTCAATAATAAAATTTTTTTCGCTTCATACAAAATTATATGGCTTCTGTGCCCAAGCTCAGAGATAAAAAAAAAAAAAAAAAAAAAATCTTTTTTGTATGAAGCGAAAAATTTTATTATTGACAAATTCCGGTTTGATCACATGTGCACTTGCACTATGTGTATAATTCCCAATAAGAAGATGGCCAAATAAATTCAGGCCGAAACGTCTTATTCTGGGAGTTTTATTGAACCTGGATTATTCCAATTTGGCTGATATCTCCATTTCTTCATTATTATCACATCACCAGACACACCTCAAAAAGCAACGATAAGTTTTTTTTTTTTTTTTTTTTAATTCAATTTTGCCGTGCGTTAGTTTTAGTAATTTATTTTCATAGGAAAGATTTCAGATTTTTCAAATTCACTTTCCGGCTCTTCCTTCCATAGAGCAAATGTTAAATCCCTATAGGGATTTGTATGTTAATTTCGATTCAAAAGGGGGTCCCCCTTTGGAACTTTTTACGCATTTAAAATTTTTTTTTTTCAATTCTTATGGAATTTTGTATTTATTTAGGATTCACTATTGTGTATAAAATGTCCAAATATGATATTAAAATTTTGAAAAATAATCATAGTTTATTTCAAGCATTCAACATAAAAAATCTGGTGTGACTGGTGGCACAGCACACAACTTTCTCTTACCTACGGTAATCGAAAGTTGTGTTCTGTGCTTGTCACACCAGATTTTTTGTGTCGAGATATATTTAGTTTCCGTTGATAGGTATATTAAAATTCAAGATGGAAAATTTATATACATGGGAAAATATTTAAATTTTGTTACCATGGCAACCATTTCTCTTTCCTATGAAGCACATGAGTAAAGTGTGCTTCAAACAATTTTGAGAGCAAAATGAGAATATAAATTTTAAAGAGCATCTAAAAAATAATTATATTTTTGAATTTTAATCAAAATTGTTAGAGATAATTTTGGAGAAAACCGAAAAAGTTCATCAGTAAAGTATTAGAGGCCTACTCTTTGGCCGATTTTGTTCAAAAGCTTCGTGTCACGTGCAATATAAAATTTCAACCTCAGCTCTTTTGGTTCTTGAGATATTTCGTTCAAAGACACACACACACACACACTGACACACAGAGAGACAGGCAGACCATTTCGCGAAAACCACTTTATTGGATTCAGGGGACGCCAAAACGTGTATATCCATCACTATCTCGACATCGAATGAATCCAATACTTTCTCTCTCTATATATTAACATATGTAGAGGTAACAGAAAGTAAAAAATTTAAAAAATCTTGTTAGATTCATTCATCTAAATCCCTGAAAATCATACACAACCAGATAAAGAACTCTAATTTTTCAACTTAAATTTATTTTTTTTTAATGGGAAAATAATTCCAGGGATTTAGATGAATGAACTTTCGTTTTTCCGTCTAAAAAATTTTTATTTTAATACCAAGTCATATAATCTAAATTTTTGATTTTGATTCTGATAATGTCTTTTTGTATAAAATTTTAATCAAATAGACGCTGATAAGGATATCAAAATATTTTTAGATAACCCAGATAAAATTTTTTTTTCTTGTATACGATATCTAAATGAAATTATCCTTGACAGAATAATATGATAATTTTAATATTTATATTTTTGAAAATTTAATGGAGAATGAATTTATTATGTTCTTTAAAATTTTATATTTATTATATAGTAGCGGATCCTGATATAATCATGAGGGGAAATTTTTAGGTTTTAGGCCTATAAGTTCAGATTTTTATTTAATCTTTTAATTTTTCTTTTAATTTTTTCAGTGAATTTAGAAATTTTTATTTTGATAATTTATGAAAACAATGGACTTTTAGATTGAAAGAATCTTAAAGTCTTTGAAGAAATTTTTTTTTCGTTTGCATAATGCAACCTAGTAGAAGACGGAAAGTGAGTGGTATTGGGGGGGTTTTGTAACCAGGAAGGTAATCTGGGGTCGATGGTATTGTGTTATGTTTAACACTTTATTTAATGAATTTATAAATATTTTATAAATAAAGTATTATATTCGAAAGAAATAGAATATCATTGAAAATAGATTTTATTTAAATCTTATTTTATTAATGTCTTTGATTAAATATTTTTCGAGGTTGAAATAGAATAAGATAATACTATTCAATTACCTCGATTCGGACTTTTACTAATCATAGATTGGCTGAACAAAAAACATATTTTATTATTCCTTTTATTTAGTTAGAGGCGAAAAAACAAGTGTTTTAACTCTATAAGTTTTTTATTTCATTACTCATCTTGATGATTCGCCTGTTCGCGGAAGGAGTTGTAATTTTGTACAACTCGAAAAAGCTGTCGCGCGAAAGAGAGGTTCGCCGGTAAGTTCGCCCCTGTGTGACGGGGATGATACAGTCTTGTTATACAACATTTCGCGGTTCGCGGCGTTGAAAAAACGCAAGCGACGCGAATTTCGCGTTCTGTCTGTTAGAGCCTTTATTGTTGGAGGGTTTAAAAATAGAACTAGGAAGCCTAGAACTTACTTAATTTCAATATTTTAAAAACTCTCAAATAGTCTCTGCGATCGAAACGTCAAATGGAAATAACAATATAATTTATAAAGTCTATTTATGAAAATTATTAGATAAGTTTTCATCTTATTAAAGAAGTTGTTTAGAAGTTTAAGTTGATCCCTGAAAGAACAAGAGAGAGGATTCAAAATTATCATAAATCTTGTAGATAAGATAAATAATAATGTAGGTCTTATTATAATATCTTATTGAAAAATTTAATAGATAATCTATTAATGATATCGAATGGCACTTTCCATGACAAGAACTGATGAAGATGGATGTTATTTAAAAATAATCTCGATAGTAACTATATAAATCAACCTTTGAAATTATAAATAAATTACGCAAAAAATCGTACTACCTTTGGATTGCATTTTTAATAAAAAAAATATATCTTCAGGACTAACTATATATATTTCATATATAGAGTAAGATAAAGTATAAATGTAATCATATTAAAATAAATAAAAACATGAAACTTGGACAAATTTGTTGGAAAAGTTTTTTTTTTATAGAAAAAATGTTAAAAAATGGGGGGATGGAGAAAGGGTGGGGGGGGGGGTAAATTGAATTAAGATGAAAATTATAAGTGGGAAAAATATATGTCCATGGCATTCTATTGGAGTACAAGAGAAAGTGGTCTCAGAAGATTAATCAAAAATGAGAATATAATAAAGAGAATAAAAAATAGGAATATGAATTTTAAAAAAAATCGTTGGAGCAAATTTAGAGAAAACGAAAAAATGAAAAGGTCAGAAGTAGTTGGTCGATTGTCAAAGCGTGTAGTCATGGGGGTGTAAAATATAAATTAACCTCCTAGTCTTCTCTGAGATTTTGTTCAAGAAAGAAGAAAGAAGAAGAAGTGTGAAAAATGGATAGGGGACAAAGTGGATATAAAATCGAATGAGGAATATTCTTATATATTTAATGGGAGAAAGTAAAAATGTATTTTATTGGCAAATTTTGCTTATCAAGTTGGATTCATCAAATCAAAATTTTGTTGGTTATTTTATATTTACCCCTCTCCTCTTACAAAATGTCTTAACTCTTGTAATAAATAGGTCTCTTTTTTTATCGATTCTATTTTTAATAAAAGACCAAGAATTTTAGATTTTTTTAAAGGTCTTTTTCGGCATCTGAGGTCATTTAGTACAAAATAATTAGTGCATCGCTGGGGCGGAAAGGGAATTCTTAACCCATAGTACTGTACAAAAGGCGAGACTTCTACTTCTGTCTTACAATTAGTATCTATTAAATCGTGAATTCCAGAATAGTACTGAACTACTATATCATGAGAAGTACTGTACTACTCTGGAATTCACGATTTAATAGATACTAAGGCATAAAACCAAGAAAGTGAAATTTGATTTAGGTCGTTCTGGCGCTGATGGCCTCATATAATAGTATATGTTAATCATGTTAATAGTATATAGAGAGTGAAAGTATTGGATTCATGTAAAAAATTCGATGTCGGGATTTTGATGGATATACACGTTTTGAGGTCCCCTGAATAAAAAAAGTGGTTTTCGCAACATGGTCTGTCTGTGGATGTGTGTGTGTGTGTTCAATTTTAAGCATGAAGGAATTGAGCTAGGAGGTTGAAATTTTATATTTAAGTTAGGCATCCCCCTAGGGCGTGAAAATAAGCTTTTAATCGAAATCGGTCAAAGAGTACTAGTACTTACTGATGTAATTTTTTAGTTTTTTTTTCGGTTTTTTTTTTTTAATTTGCACCAACGATTTTGATTAAAATTCAAAAATCAATTATTTTTTAGATGCTCTTTCAAATGTATATTCTCATTTTGCTCTCAAAATTGTTTGAAGCCACTTACTCTTCATAGGAAAGATAGACGAAATGGTTGCCATGGTAACAAAATATAAATATTTTCTCTTGTTTGTTTATAAATTTTGCATCTTGAGTTTTAATATATCGGCGGAAACTAAACCTTTGTCAAAACAAAAATCTGATGTGACAAGCACAGTACAAAACTTTCTCTTTCCAAAGGTAAGAGAAAGTTGTGTGCTGTGCGACCAGTCGCACCAGATTTTTAAATTTTCATAAAGGAAGAATGAACTCCTAAAGCCTAGGCAAAGAATATTCTGATTATTATCATCATCCTAGATTTATATAACAATTTGGTAAGAAATAATAATAACAATAAAGTAGAAACAGTAAGGATTAATAGTAAAAGAGAAGAAGAGAATGTTAAGGACAAATTATTAGTGAATTGATCGATACCTAAAAAGAATATTAGGCCTAATGCCTTTGGCGGCAGCCATTTTGTCGGTATGTTTACAAGCCGATTGTATTGACACGGATCGGTTACCTCCAGGACATCTGTCCCATCAGTAAATACCCTAAACCTCCTCCTTCTCTTTTTCACGCCTAACTATAAGAGAACACGGAGAGAGAGAGAGAGAAGACAGCTGCATCCCTAGGGATGAGGAGGGCGTGACCCTCGGGATGCGCCCCCTTCAAAGGGCGGGGCATTCGACACGATTAACGGCCCTCGGGATTTGAAATGGATACGTCAACTTGCAACTTATAACAATTTCCATGTCTAAAAAAAGAGATGAGGGAGTGAAATAAAAGCGTGCGACCTTAACTAACGATTTCCCATCATCATCGGGAGAATCGGGTTCATTGATTAAAATAAAAAAAAAAAAAAGGGAGAGAGAAAGAGAGAGGAGGCCTTTTGATCTGAGATCGGTGGATTATTTGGAGATTAAAGTGTACTTGTATCTTGTTCAGATTACTTCACCGCCAAGAGCTATTCAGAAAATTTATTATATATTTATAAATACAACACACTTTTTTCTGGAGTGGATGTTATAAGAGATAATAGAATCGAAACGCGAGTAAATATTAATTCTAAAGAGGTCAAGATAAAGTCTTTTATTTATTTTTAAATCTCGTAATTATTTTTTTCACTGTAATAATTGTTTATTTATAATGAATAAATGAGATCCTAGATAGATTATATTAGGGAATATAGTCTATCTAATAGTCCTCTAGCCAGGGCCGCAGACAGATGGGCCCTGGCCCTCAGGAGCGGGCCTCCTTTAAATTTCAAGCATAAATTCCTACTAAAAAAAAAAAAATTTTAATTGCTCCAATTTACAAAAAGTTTTGTATTAGATAGAATTCACCATATTAAATTCCTCAACCCAAAGAGAGATTGTTTAGTTGAGGAATTGACCAGGCTAAGATGCCGCCCTTACGCCTTAGTCCGTAAAATAAATAAACCTTCTGGTCTGAAATCTTGGATATTCTATCCAATTAAAAAATCTTTTTTTTCGAATGCGATAGATTTAAGTGAATAAATAATACGATACTGTTATCCGCTCATATTTAATCTAATTCCAAGCCAAAAATTAAATAATTTTGGGTATTATCCTTTTATTTGTAGTTATTTCGAGTCCAGCGAGATGGAATCAGCCTAAGTACAAGAAACAGATGTTTTGCTAATCGTCACAAACTCGCATCCAATATGACAAAGCAGATAAGCATTCCATGAATGCAAATTTTATAATCATATAATTTTATAACATTTGCATTCATGGAATGCTTATCTGCTTTGTCATATTGGATGCGAGTTTGTGACGATTTGCAAAACGTTTATTTCTTGAACTGAGGTTAATTCCATCTCGCTGGGATCAATATTTCTAAATAAAGTGATAATACGCAGAATTATTAAATTGTTGCCCGACGATCTTTAGAATAAATTATTATTCCAAGTTTTACTAACTTGTTTCTTTGAATTGAATATTAGAATTTCAAATTCGATAGCAGGATTTAAAGAACTTTGAAAGTTTAATAATCTCTTGCTCTCGTTTCAGGACCACAGCAAACTGTCAGCCCAGATAGTACGTCGCCTCCTAGTTTGCCTCTTTCACCTAGAAGTGGTACGACCTCCGGACCGGCAGCTGGTACATCTAACTCCGGGAACATTGACGTTTCCTTGGATAGTCCTCCTTTTCCACCAGATTCAACATTAGCACGAAGTGGAAGTGGTGGAGGCTCAGCTACGGGGGTGGGGCTACAGGTTGTGATGAGAGTGGTGGTGAAGAGATTGTGGATGATGGTGACGATCTCTCAGGTGATATGTCAACAAATAGTGGGGCTGGTGGTGGTAGTGGTACTCCTGGAAATGGAACTCATCATCATGGAGGGACAGGACATAAAAAACGCAAGAGAAGAGTTCTCTTTTCTAAGGCACAAACTTATGAACTTGAACGAAGGTTTCGGCAACAACGTTATTTATCTGCACCCGAAAGAGAACACCTAGCGAGTATAATTCGACTCACACCGACACAGGTCAAGATTTGGTTTCAAAATCATAGGTGAGTACTAACAAATTTACAACAATACATATCAAGAAAATTAACTAATGACTCTTGGGTCAAGAAATCAGCAATTATTCGGGATCTTAACCCCACTATACGGTATAACATTACCAGAATAAAGTTTCTCCCACCAAAAGTCTCTCATGTTCATCACCCACAATCACTGGGAGTGACCATAACACCCCACTCATTTAAGAAAGGGTTGACTTCGTCTATCCCCATTTTCGTATCGCACCTATTAATCAGAAAATAGTTCGATAATAATAGAAATCTTTATTCTTTTAATATCGAATGAAGTATTAGCAATAAATTTTGAATATTAAATAAAAGATAATCGTCCATATTTAAATCAAAAGCTAATTATTTTAAAATATAATCCATGACGGAAAGGGAACTAGGCAAATTTTTATTCTTTCATTAAATAGGTATGATACATATTTTTGAAAGCTTTATAAAAATAAATATTTATAAACTCAATGTAGGTATGTGATTTAATGCTATATAAATGCGATAAAACAAAAACCAAATTAATTGAATATCTCACGGAAACCTAAAATTCTTTAGCGCAATACCAGCTATTTTTCAAATTATCTAAGTTTGAAATCTATCCAAGAGTATAATAAATAGGAAATATCCTGAAATTATAAATATATCAAAAGACATTTTTTTTTCTTTAATTTAAAGGTATAAGACGAAAAGGGCTCAACAGGAAAAGGGCCTTCAAGAACAATCGGTACAATCATCAATGCAATCCCCTCGCCGAGTTGCGGTGCCTGTACTAGTTCGGGATGGAAAGCCCTGTACTGGCCCTGGGGCGAAACCCCATGATGGGGTCATTACAAGTGGAGCTGGAGGAGCTGGTGGTCCTCCTGTCCCCTCGGGCCATCCCGGAGGACCCCCGTCACAAGCACCCGTCCTTTTACCCGGATACCCACTGATCAACGCCCACCCACGAAACTGGTGGTAGTGACATAAAGGGCATTTAATGTCCAAAGTGTGCTCAGTTTTCGAAGGAAAATTAGAAAATAAAGGCAAGAGATAAATTTGTAAGGTGGTTATTAAAGACAATAATTATTGCTTAATAATTATCAATCCTCTTATAAAAAACGCGTCTGCAACCTCCCGCTCTCGACGGTTCTGTATATATTTTTAATAAATAATGAACAATTTAATATCAAAGTTATATAAGTATTTGAAAGAATGAGTGATAAATAAAGCTTATATAATTTTCTTGATTTCCTTCTATTTATATACTAATAGTAGGCCAGCCCCATAATGGGCTGGTTGCTTCACTTCTAGTCAGCTAGCAAACTTATCCGTCAGATAGAAAATCGATATATTAAACAAAAACTCTCTTAACTTTCTAGTTAACAAAAATGAGTTTTTTCACATCTAATTAACTATTTGAGATATAAGAAGTTGTGTGAAATTAGCAACTTAATAACATCATTTATAAAAAATTTTAAAAATTAAAATTAAATAAATAAAAATTAAAAATTTTCAAAAAAATAAACAAGACTTGAGTTTCTAATTTCACCCGTTAGTTAAGCTTAACTTTGGGTCTTAGCTAGTTAACTATACTATCTGGACTCTTATTTAATCATATAGTTTTCAATCTCACTACAATATTCCTCTATGCATATCACTAGACTCTCTTATTTAATCATATGGTTAGTTTAACTAGATGTGAAAAACTCGAAAGTCAAAGTAAACTAGCTTAACCGAGGGATAGCTAGTTAGTTGTTAATTAGAACTGAAGCAACCGGCCCTAATGAGTTGACCAATCACAGAGTAAGCTGGCATTAGAGTGGAGAGCTTCACCTATTTATTTTTATTTAAAATATTTCTTTCTTTTGCCAGGATATTTTCTTTAATTTTTTTACAAGTACCAAATTTATATGTAGAATGCCTTTATTTTAAAATTTTCCTTCGAATTAAATTTATTTTGCTGGTCAATAAAAATTTTATAAATACATAGTACATATATAAGATTTTATTATTATAAATAATATTGTTATTTTTTTGAAAATTTAAAATTTCATATGACATTATAATATACAGTACTTTCCACTGGGATAAGGGAAGGATTCATTTATCAATTTGACAAATTTTCAAATAAATAATGTCAAAAAATAGCCTCTATTTATGATTGATATAAAATAAGTAAATAACAAATCGGGTAAAGATAAGATTTATCTTTTTTTTCTCTCTAATCATCATCTAATGTAAAAAAAAAATATCTCTTTCATTTAATTTTTTATATATAAAAAAAAAATGATTGATAGTAGCCTACATTTTTTTTGTAGTTTTGATATGACCAGTTAAAATTTGAATTATGGGTTTTCTGTTATACAAATAAATGTAATAAATGAGTGGTATTTAAAAAAAAAAAAAAGAAGGAAGGGAGTTGGATAATTTTTAGAATAGGAGAAATAAACAGCTTATAAATATTTTGGCAGCCGAAGGGAGCCCCATTTTTAAATTTGAACTTTTTTTGGTAGGGTGGAACCGTACATACAAAATGCTCTTGGCAAAACACATTATCAGGTCAATTCTCTAAAAAAATTAACGTTAAAATTTAAAATAAACAAATGGATGTTAAAAAGTAATGTAAAAACAAACAGCGTTAAAAAAGATTCTATTCTCTAAACAAAGTTTTAACAGCGACGTTAACATGTTGCTTTTATCTCAAAGCTGTCGAAATCATAACCTTACTTTTTGGTCAAGGACGCCATGTTGATGCATTAAATACGGCGTTAAAATATTAAACATGACATTAATTTTTAACACTATTGACTAAATGTTAACGCTTTGGCGTTGAAGTTTTTGCTTAGAGAATAGGAATTTGAGACAAGGAGGTGTTAAAATGAATAAAGTTGATTAAAAGTGAATGTTTTTGATTAGAGAATAGACCTGAGGGTTTCTAAAAAAATGTCAAATTTTCATGTAAATCTTTAAAAAACTATTAAATTCCCCTCCTTCCTTTTTATAAATACGACGTAATCGCTTTCGAAGCGAAATAATTTAGAACAAATTAAAAAAAAATCACGTCTCATTGATTTATTATTTTGGAAAATAAAAATAAATCCTGAGACATTAAAAAAATGCTAGTCGATTCCAACAAGTTTGTCAATTATTTAAGTTTTTTTTTTTTTTTTTTTTAATCTTCTAATTATATTTTTCAAATTTAACTTTTCACATTATTCATCTATAACCTCTAATGGAGTAATCGAAAAAAAAAGAAATTAAAACTTTTATCCTACTTTTTTCCCCATCTCTCTTTTTTCTTCTTTTAGTTATAAATAAATATTCTTCGCACTAGTTACATGTTTTATATAAATAATTAACTTATAAATATAATAAAAGAGAAAATGGAAACTAGTTTGCGATTGTGTAAAATAAAATGAAAATAGTACAAATAATTAAAATGTAAATTGTGTATATTTCAAACGAAATATTTATAATATAGAAATGAGCCTTGGTTTCCTAGCTTTACATCTGAAGACTTGTATTTTATTTTATTCTTTTTTTTCAGTCTTTCAGGTGAATCTCGTCTAGACCTTGGCTGTAATTTCTTTTATGTATATTACACTGTAAAAATATCTATTTAATTGTGTGTATAAAAAAATAAAAATGAAAAATAAATAATATTTAAATATCTAGTGTGATATGTTCATAGAATGTGAATAAATAACTATCAATTTGAAATAAATTTTTGTTCGTTTTATTTATTGCCTCTTCATTTTTATAGACGAGTGTTTTTTTCTTTTAAAGATCGCATGCAGGTGTTAAGTTAAGAGGTTGAATTTTTATTGATTAAAATCAGAACTAATTAAAAAATTTTCATAAATATATTTAGAATACTTTTTTAGAGAATGACGAGGACACGAAAATTGTTTTTTTGTCTTTTCAACTATTAGATCATGTAGAAACTATCAACATTAATCCATAGCAAGAGCGGATACAAGGGGGGGGAGGTAAAGGGGGTAATTACCCCCCCTGAGATTTGAGAAAAATATTTTTTTTGGGAAAAAAATTGTGTTTTTAATATAAAATTTTAAAAATTAATACTCAAAAATTTGATTTGTATATAAATTCTGATAAATAACTACAGAATGCACCTTTAAATTACCGATAATAAGAAAAAATTGTGTGATGTGCGACCAGTCACACCAGATTACCCCCCTCCGAGAAACTCCTCTGGATCCGCCACTGATCCATAGAAGTAGTAATAAGAGGTATAATAATAATTTCAAACAAATCGACCTCATTTTGCCATGTTATTAATAATGGTGAAACAATGGTGCATCTTTCTTTATCCATATTTCAATAAAATGACAGATCCTCCATTAGTAATAGTAAACCCTTGGAAGTAAATTCCCAAGGGCCCTCGGGCTTGGCATAGTTGGTAGGGGGCCTGCCTTGTATACCAAGGGTAGAGGGTTCGGATACCAAATGTCTTAAATAAGAATGCCTGGACACCCAATTGATATTTTTACAAATAACGGTTGTCTTAAAAAGTCTTATATGGCCTAAGTTGCCGAAAAGACTCTGTGTATGTGTGTGTGAATGTGAGTGTGAATGGGAAAAAAGTGTGAATGTTAAAAAAAAATTCCAAGGAATAAATCAGATTTAAATTTCATTAGTTGTAATTTTTTCATTGGTTGCCCCTTAAACAAGGCCAGCATGAGACCAAAAGAATTACTAGAGGTTGCCTATATACAGGCGTATTAAAGAAGGCACAAAAACAAAATATATCAATGCAGAAAAAGTTTATTTTTTTATAAATACAATTGGGCCCCGGGCTTGGCGTATTTGGTAGCGCGCCTACCTTGTATACCAAGGGTCGGGGGTTCGGATCCCAGGCAGTCCGATGATTTTTAATTTTTTTAGATACCAAATGGCTTAAATAAGAATGCCTGGACTCCAAATTAGTATCGTTTAAAGTCTTATATGGCCTAAGTTGCCCAAAAAGACTGTGTGAATGTGAGTGTGAATGGGAAAAAAGTGTGAGTGTTTAAAAAAAAAAAAATACAATTGGATCGATACCCCATAAATACAATTTATGGTGCTAGAGAACGAGTATCTCGTCCTAGTAGTTTCAATTGGATTGAAATAAATAGAGACTGAATTTAAATGGTCTCAGATGCCGAAAAAGAACTTGAGCAAATAAAATTAATTAATTAATTAATTAATAAATCAAACGTCGTTATGCTTTTGTTTAAAATTTTATTTATTCCATATAACATCAGAACAAAACATTTTTACAAAAACATTTTTTTCACTCTCGGGTAGGCCGATATATTAACGCGAACATTTTGTTTCTAATTAAAATTTATAAATTTGAGTATTTTTTATTATTCTATTTTAAAATTTTTATCACTTTAGAAATCGGAAAAAGAAGAGATGAATGAAATATTCAAAGATCGGGTTCCGTAATATGAAACAAACGTCCCGAAAATGGGGACTTTTCTATGTAGAGTCAAGAGATGATAAGCTTACAAGGACTGAAGATGGACAAATAAATTTTGACCGAAACGTCCCCTTTCGGCATTTGACATCCAAAGGCGCTCTTTATTTGCTGCTCCCGTACTTGCTCTTTTCCAAATCGTAACATCAACAGTAACGTCCTCTCGAAATATATGAATTTTAAATATAAGTACCAATAAATCGCCAATTAACTAAATAAGCATTTAAATAAAACGAGTTAGTGATTTATCAGCCCTTGTTTTTATGATGAACCCGAAAAAGAAGAAAGGAAAACTGAGAGAACAAGACAATAGGGTTGACATAGAGACATTGAACATATTGCTGCTCACTCTAATAATTGATTCAGGGGGTTGAGGGTTTTCAGGGTTGAGGGTTACTTCCTATAAATAAAAATCGTTTGGTGCAGACAAATAATAGAAATGGAACGGGAGGCTTTATCGTCTCGGCGCGCTCAGTTTACTCCGGGGAGATTAATGTTGCACGCTAGATTGAATAAAGGACACACACACACATAGATCCATCTATACATACTAAAACCAACGACGATGAATTTACGTTGTCTAGTTGGCTGTTGCCACTAAAAATATTATCATCAGGGCTCGGACAGGGAAGTGGTGCATATATCATGACCAGGACCATCTCCTAAATAAATATTAGGGCACCCTTCCACTTTTTTGGTCCATCGCAAGCCGGGGTCCAGGGTTTAATTTCATGCTCCGATTCAAATGTTATATACGTTATAAAAAAAGATCCGATCGTCATATTGCTAAGTTTTCATCCAAGCGATGATAAAAATGAATTGTTCGGACAATATAATAATACATAAATATAAATCTTTTTGTTTCCTGATCAAAATGAAAAATTGTTAAGAAGAGAAAAGATTTATTTATTTATTTAAATGTTTGCTAGTTGAAACAAAAAATTTTTTTTTATGAAATATCGCTAAAAAAATAAATGAATAAAAGTTAAAATGGGTATGTAACTGGTATATGTCTATTTATTATTGATAAAATATCTTGTCAAATAAGAACAAAAAAAATATGCATAGTAATATATAAAGCCTATATATAAAAATCTGGTGTGACTGATCGCACAACACACACACCTTCGGTAATTGAAAGTTGTGTTCTGTGCTTGTCACACCAGATTTTTTGAGTCGACATATATTTAGTTTCCGACAGTACGGTACATTTGAATTCAAAATGTAAAATTTATAAACATGGGAAAATATTTATAATTTATAATCATGGCAACTATTTCACCTATCCTTCCTATGAGGTACAAGAGTAAAGTGGTCTTCAGAGGATTTCAATGGCAAAATGAGAATATACATTTTAAAGGGCATCTAAAAAATAATTGATTTTTGCATTTTAATCAAAATCGTTCGAGCAAATTTTGAGAAAATCGAAAAAAAAAACTAAAAAATTACATCAGTAAAGTACTAGTACTCTTTGGCCAGATTTGATTCAAAAACTTCGTGTCAGGCCCCAAGGGGGTACCTTACTTAAATATAAAATTCCAACCTTCTAACTCTTTTCGTTCTTGAGATATTTTGTTTACAAACAGACAGACACACACACACAGATAGACCATAATGCGAAAACCACTTTTTTGTACTCAGGGGACCTCAAAACCTGAACATGGTATATCCATCAAAATCTCGACATCGAATTTTTGACATGACAATACTTTATCTCTTTATATATTAACATACCAGGTAAATAGAGGTAAGAGAAAGTAAAAAAATAAGAATAAATAATTAATGAACAAATCCATCAGAGAGTAGATTATTTGAGTTGCCTGCTTTTTAACAATAAACACAAACCCCTGGGCATTAGCAAGTAGTAGAGTATTCCTCTCTTGAGCTCTTGTTAGGTCAGGGGTTCGTTTCTCGGTCGAAGCGTTAAAATTTATTTCAATTGAATTAGTTTGTAACCAAAAGAGGGACTAACCAGAAGGCAAATAATAAAGAGAATAAAAAAAAAACCAAAAGAGGGAGAAAGTCTAAGGGCCAGTTGCCACGTCTCTTTTTATTTCAATTGTATTAGTAGAATATTTATTAAAAAATATAAATACTGTTGGGCCTGCAGAATAAGCAGTCGAAACGTTGTACAGTATTTTTAAATAAATAATTTATACAAAGTGAGACTATAATTAAAAATCTGGTGTGACTGGTGCACAGCACACAACTTTCTCTTACCTTCGGTAATCGAAAGTTGTGTACTGTGCTTGTCACACCAGATTTTTTGTGTCGACATGTATTTAGTTCCCGGCAGTAGGGAATATTTGAATTCAGATGTAAAATTTATAAGTATGGGAAAATATTTATATTTTGATACCATGGCAACCATTTCTCTTATCTTTCCTATGAAGCACAAGAGTAAAGTGTGCTTCAAACAATTTTGAGGGCAAAACGAGAATATACATTTGAAAGAGCATCTAAAAAATAATTGATTTTTGAATTTTAATCAAAATCGTTAGAGCGAATTTTGAGAAAATCGAAAAAAACTGAAAAAGTACATCAGTAAAGTACTAGTACTCTTTGGCCGATTTTGATTAAAAGCTTATTTTTCCGGTCCCGGGGGTGTTTAACTTAAATATAAAATTTCAGCCTCATAGCTCAATTCCTTCATGCTTAAAATTTGACACACACCCACCCACCCACACACAGACAGACCATGTCGCGAAAACCACTTTTTTGGATTCAGGGGACCTCAAAACGTGAAGATCCATCAAAATCTCGACATCGAATTTTTGACATGAATCCAATACTTTCTCTCTATATATATATTACATATATACTGTACATAGGTAAGAGAAAGTAAAAACTCTCGTAATAATAATAATAAAAACCACAAAAGCTTTAATAAAACAATTGAAATCTCTCTGCATTGTTTCATTTTCAATTATCTATTGTTTTTTTTTTTTAATCTAGTTAGGCCACTGGTCTGGAGATGAACTTCCAAGATTTGAAATAAATAGAGACAGGGCCTCCGTTGCCAAAAAAGACCTCAAATAAATTTAAAAAAAAAAAAAAAAAAAACGTACACTGTAATAATCGTGTTCCCGTTTCTTCGCCCAGGAGAATTCATTAATAGAGTTAGATAAAACCGTTGAAATCATTGAAAATATATCCTTTCACAAAAAGGTCTATCACTTCTTCTTTTGGGTGAAGAAAATCTCTCTAAGATAGATCAAAGGTGTAAGTAGAGGTGTAGGGGTATTTATGGCCGGCATTGCATTGGCAGGGGTGTGAGAGAGAGAGAGAGAGAGCAGCAGCCAGCCAGGGCCAGAAACTCAGCCCATTGATTTTCCGATTAGCGACCCACAACGAGTTCCACGTGACAGCCAAAGCCAGACCCACCCCTGTTGACGTCACCAGGAGAATCACAACGAGAGAGCTCTTCCCTCTCTTTACCTTATTTCTTTCTCAATTTGCTATTGTTTTTTTTTTCTATTTGTGCTTGGATTGTAAGGTACAGGGTGTTTCTTTATAATCAATTCAAAAAGAATTTAATTTTCAATTTTTTGTATTTTAATTTGTAAAATTATTTTTTAGAAAGGCAAAAAAATATACTAGGTGATATGTTTTGAGTTTTTATTTGTGAAATAATACACTCTATAAGTTGTGATTTCACTTATGAAAATGACATTAGTTAATTATTTCACCAATAAAAACTTGATATATATCATCTAGTGTAACCCCCCTCATTTAAAATATTATTTATATACTACTCTTATAATTTTTGCTCAACATATGATTTGATGAGTGACTTCCCTTTAAGGCCGAAAAATATCAACAAGTAAGAAAATTTCAAAAAAAATTGGTGGCTTAGTAATCGAGTTGTGTGTGTGTGATGTGTGTGTATTAGTTGACAGTAGGGTCAATGAATTAGATGTAAAATTTATAAGTATGGGAAAATATTTATATTTTGATACATGGAACATTTCTCCTATCTTTTCTATGGAGTACAAGAGTAAAGTGGTCTTCAGAAGATTTCAATCACAAAATGAGAATATACATTTTATAGAGAATCTAAAAAATAATTGATTTTTGAATTTAAAAAAAATCGTTGGAGCAAATTTTGAGAAAATCGAAAAAAACTGAAAAAGTACATCAGTAAAGTACTAGTACTCTTGGCGATTTTGATTAAAAGCTTATTTTCCGGTCCCGGGGGTGTTTAACTTAAATATAAGATTTCAACCTCATAGCTCAATTCCTTCATGCTTAAAATTGAACACACACCCACCCACCCACCCACCCACCCACCCACAGACAGACCATGTCGCGAAAACCACTTTTTTGGATTCAGGGGACCTCAAAACGTGAAGATCCATCAAAATCTCGACATCGAATTTTTGACATGAAACCAATACTTTTCTCTATATATATATTACATATATACATAGGTAAGAAAGTAATAAACGTAGACAAATAACGTAAAAATCGTGGCAAATTTTAGAAAAATATAGATATAGTCTTAATAAATATCGAAAAATAAACGCAGACAAAGCAAAATTTCGGAAAATAAATGAGTATAAAGGTGGATCCACTCAACGCGTTCGACGAAAATATTTTCGCCGTAAATTAACAAGTGTACATAAAGTTTGGAAACCATTGAAATAGACGTAACCATAACACACCTGATAAATCTTCAAAGAGGTTATTCTCGTGCATAGGGTCCCAGGTTCGGTTCTCATCCTGAGCGAAAAAAGTTTATTTCTATTGAAGGATTTCGAAAAGTCTTGTTATGTAAATAAGTGTTCTTTCAAAAGTATCTATAAAAAAAATGAGAAAAGTAGAATTTCTTTATTAAAATAGAAGTTTAAATTGTTAAATTTAATAATACTTACAAAATAATTCAGTTGTGCGCTTAGAAGATTCAGCCCGATCTCAGCCTCCACTCCCGCCTCCCCTAAACATCTAAAACCAAAGAAGAAATAAATATACAATTAGTCTCTATAATATATAATGAGTATTCGGAGAACCCCAAGACTATACCTTACTACAATTTTGTTTTGTTTCTTTCTCAGCCTCCGGAACTCCGAAATGCGACAACAAATATCGTTTCTTGAAACTTAAAAAAGGAATTGGAATCTGGAACTTCAATAAGATCTGACCGAACTGAAAATATTTTTTATTAAATTATGCAATTTTTTAATTATTAGATTTAATATTACTTACAAAAGGATCCAGTTGGTTATGCCCTGAAGAATCTCGACGATCTCAGCCCCCACTCCCACCCTAACCATCTAAAACAAAAGAAGAATTAAAGGATTAATTTATATCATTGATACTACGTAATATTTTATGAAAAATATTGAAAATTTCTTTAACTTACTTTGTAGACTGCTTCTTTCGGCTCAACGAGGGCTTCCCTAAAAGCTAACCTAATCCCACAATCTATGACCGGGACGGTCATCTAATTCTAAAATGAAGTTCCTCTTCTTTCTTGAGACGATCGCGAAACGCGGACACTCCCGGAAGGCAGGTAAGCCTTCATTATATATCACTTCGAAACGAACGATACGGTGAAAACGCGCCCACAAACCCAAAGAAAGGTAAAGAGGAAATGGAACAAATACAGTACATATGTACTAAGACACATTACAGATCAATTATTCTCCACCCACCTGCCTATTCAATGTCGTTTAATAGCGAACTAAAATAGAGCAGAGATAATTGATCTGATAATCATTCACGAGTTAGGAAGGAAGCCCGGCCAATACAATACTGAAGATCCCCCTTGATTGCTCATCTCAGAAACAGAATGACGTTGTTCAAGATGCATGCTGAAAAAAAAGAACCCTAAAAGCTAACAACATCCTATACGAACTCCTAACATCTTGAACATTAACTCATTCTGTCCTGAAACAACCAAGGCCCAGAACTCAGCACTGATGGACAAAGAGCCTCGGAGAAAGAGAAAACACTCTTTCTCTCAAATGCGCGAAAGGGAGAAACATGCGATAGAGGAATTCTCCTATTTCCCTTGAACAACGGCCAAAAGTGAAATGATCCTCTCCTGGGAGCCCTGCCTAAACCTAAATGGGACGAACAACAACACCCTATGCCAGTATTGAGGAACCAATTCACAATTGAACGTCAATTCAAGAGAACATCAGAGAATTCCGACATAGAAGGCCTAAAACCCCATTAATATATAAATGCGTGAGCGTAGAGATTTTCTAATTATGCGCCCTCTATATAGAACCTATCTATTTCTAAATAATCTAATAAGAATTGCGTGTATTCTTAAACATTAAACATAAAGAGATAGATCCCCTTAAATAGTATTTGTTAATAATCACATACACGCAAAACCTAAAACTGAATTAAATAATAATAGTTAAAATAATAATACATGCACACTTGAATTGTCTCATATGTTGATGTTGCTCCCCCGTGGGGTAAAGGGATGAAATGAGTACTGTGCATGATCCACATATTACCAATAATCGTATACCTTTTGCTTATTGAACATTCATCCATCCCTTTACCTTGAGAAACGAAACCTGCATTGGGTACTGAAATATAAAAACCTATTCTTTAATAAAAAAAATTAAAAAGTTAAATTTAGTATATTAAAAAATGAATTTAGAAAAAATTTGACAAATTATCTTAATGTAAATTTAAATAAAAAAAGTAAAAATGAAGTGAAGTTTTAAAAATTAATTAATTTTTAATTTAAAAATCTTGAATTTAAATCTTTAACTATCTAAAAGGGACTCTGAAATGGGAGAATTGCTTGTAATTATTAATACATCCTATCCATGCACCTAGGTAAAAATATTCTATATTTAAGCCGGAATAAGAAAAGTCAAATAAAATTTTGAAAAATCCTAAACTGCTTACTCTACGCCCACGTAAATGTTCATACAGACTTTAAATGTAGCTGCTACACTCGTGGAATCTGCTGTAGTGACTGCCTGGCTGACGTAACGCGATGTCTGATGAAGGATGGTCTCTTTATGATGTCAATTCTCGAAGGCGATTCGTCGATTTCTAAAAAATAAACAAAAAAAAAAAATTTTAATTGTGGAAAAAAGCAAACCTCTGGCTCAAAGAGCAAGATTTGAATGGAATATTACACTAATTGTAATATTCTCATTTTACTTCTATCAAATAGATTCACTTTTTATTTAATGTCGCTTTTATAACCGTCAAAAAAGAAAAATATTGAAAAAAAGTCCGAAAGTGCAATGAATAAATAACACGGTGGACTGTTCGCACAGCAATAATATACAACTTTCGCTTATCTTGGGTAATTGGAAGTTGTGTTTGTCACACCAGATTTTTTGTGTCGACATATTAATAAATAAGTTCCGAGATGACCGAGCTCGGTGGTTTTTTCTTTTGATAAAATTGGAAATAACTAAAAAAGTATTATACCTCAGTAAAGTAATAGTACTCGAAGTATCCCAAAAAGAAACCTAGGATAATTTCATATTGGTATTTAAAATTTGAAATAAATCATAGCGAATTTTTGAGAAAATTGGAAAAACTAAAAAAGTACATCAGTAAAGTACTAGTACGCGAGGTTTCCCAAAGACGAGATCAATCGTAGTTTGTTTTGTATACCGCAAATAGTAAATATTTAAAATTTGAATGAAATCGTTAAAGCAAATATCGAGAAAATTGGCAAAAACTAAAAAAGTACATCAGTAAAGCACTAGTACTTACTCGAAGTCATCCAAAAACGAGTCCTAGCGTAATTTGTTTTGTTTACGCCGAAAGGATGACTTAAATAAAAATGCCTGGACCCCCAATTGATATAGTAATATTGGAAACAAATAAAGTTGGGGGGGGGGGAGGGGAAGGGAGAAAAAAATATATATATATATGTCGACACAAAAAATTTGGTGCAACTAGTCACACCATACTTTTAAATAAAATATAGGTAAGTGAAATGAGACCCAAAGATAAAGGAGAGAAAAAGAAGGTTAAAAAAAATATTTGCATTCATTAATTCACCTTGAAGCAAAAAGGATGATTATAAAAATGTCCTTTTTCTAAAAGTAAAGGGTGCTTATAGAAATAATTTCTTTAAGAAAACAAAGAGAATTCAGACAGGTTCAGACTCGAAAGAGATAAGAGAAGTAAAGAGAAAAAAAACTAAGAAAAAAATTCTTTTAAAAAAATAGTAGGCCTATGTTAAAAATATAATTATTCATTAATTTTATATTTAAGGGATTTGATAATGTTAAGTATGGCGTTTGACCCATCAACAAATAAATATCACAAATGATGATTTAATTCAAGAATAAAAAATAAAATATTTTCCGACTCCGATAATATATTTTTCTGTTTCATGTAATATTTAGATTCCTGTGTGTATGTGTGATTTCATTCAATCATAATATGAAATAGCTAATAAAATTAAATTTGTAAAATGGATTAAATAATGACAAAAACTTGATATAAGATAAAGATAGAAGATGTACTTTGAGAAAGTAATGTGAAAGGAACTTTGATGAAAGTGATTTTGTATTGCCTCAGGGTCTTAGAAGGTACAGAAACGATTGTAGCAAAAACGAGATGAAAGAATTACTGAGCTTTAATTTTACTTTCAAATAAGAATATCCTAGCCCTCAACTACTGATTCAATATTTAACAAAGTATAAGTTTATATAAAGAGTTAATGTATAGTAAAAGTACGTGAACATGTCTGGATAAGAAGTCTAAGAACTAAATAAGATTCGCTATACTTTATAAAATGCCTATCTAATTCATATAAAATATTCATTTCATTTACTTGATATCTTTTAATTTTTTATAAAATAATTTGTTTGTACACATAGAATTATAATAATAAATCTTATATCAAATGAGATAAAGACATAAGAGTATAGAAAATTTGATCATGAACTCAGAGTAGATAGGGATATTTTATGGTAAAAATAAAATAAATAGAAAATAAATTAGCCTATCTATTAAAATGGAGAGTAAAAAAAGAAAAGAAAAATAACGACAATATGTATTCATATAAGGTACGACACTAATATTCAGAAAGGGGCCTGGGGCTTAAAGGCGTCATCTAACATCAAAAAGTAAAAATAAGTGTTGTTTGTAGTTGAGGCAGTGATTAATAAATTTAAAAAAAAAATATCTAGAAATTCTTGAAATTTTTTATCAATTATAAATATTGAATGATTAATGAGAATAATTAATAAATAATTAGCAATATAGAAGTCAAATACCTAGGCAAAAACTGCGAGAAACGAAGAGAGCGAGAGAGAGCCTGCCATCTGCTAAGATGGCTGAACATTAAATGAGATAGCTTGGGTATTTCTTGCGAAGAGTTGCATAGGTTCACTATTACACAACAGCCTCCCCACTACTGAACTCTCTAGGCTAGCTCAGTGTTCTTTTCTAAGCAGGCCTAGTGGCGCCAAAGAATACAACCCTTGTGATTGGCTAATTAGTCAGAAGTGGGAGGATGTAGAAGAGAGGGGGAATTATTATATTGAATATTTTAATGTGATTGCAAAAAGAGAGGGGAGGGTACCTAGGCTTCTCTAATACTAATTATCGTTAGGGGGGAAGGTGGACGATTCTATTTTATTTAAATAAAAGGGGAGTCAGGTAGTGAAAATTGTGATGACTTTTTCTTATGTATTTTGTTGTGTAATGAATAGTTATGTAATAAAAGCAATAGAAAATATCCTTAGGGATTTTTTTCCATCAAATTCATTTCACTTCGTAAAAATCCGACGTGACTGGTCGTACCGGATTTTTGTGTCGTTTCAAAAAAGAAGAATAGTGAATAAAAATCTCAATGAGACGGTCATTCATTAATTAAAATAAAAAGTAAAAATGAGAATTTCAACTCACCCAAATGATCTCCGCCTGAGTGTTAGGCCGACACGAAGACTGGCTTTTGAAGAGACACAAAACGATTTGGAGAGGAGAACAGAGAATGCTTTACTTCATAATAGCGGAGAAATATCTGAAAAATAAATAAATAATTTTATTAAAATATTGTATTTAAAAAATAATTACAAACAAGTATGAGTATAAAAGCTACGTATTATTTTGAACAAGAATAAATTAAAAAAGGCAAGAGAATAATTATTGACCGAAATGTTGTTAAAGAATCTAAAAACTTCGTTTGAGTTTTTTTCTAAGGTGATATAAGTAAAGAAGAAATGAACTTTAATTTTTTTTTTTTTTTAAATCGACATTTCTAGTGATAGCCCTATTAAATGAAGAAGCTCCACATTAAGTGACCGAAACGTTGTATTTTGAAATGAAGTTTTATATTGTTTTTCAATATAAATATGGCCTTTGTAAGTTTAATATTATTTTTTAATAAAAAACAAATATTAAAAGAAGTTATAATTATTTTCTAAATGTTCCGGATAATCTCTGCTCTACGGTTTCCAAGAGCAAAAAAAAGTCAAATAGAAAAAAAATTCATTTTAAAATTTAGAAAATTTTACATTCATGCAGAATACTTTTATTTACAAAAAAAAAAAACCTTTTTAAAAAATCTGGTGTGACTGGCGCACAGCACACAACTTTCTCTTACCCTTCGGTAAGAGAGCGTACAACTATTACGTAAGGCAATTTGGGGGGGGGGAGTCTCGTAAAACGTTACCATGCGTTACAAGGGGGAGGGAGAGTTGAACAACGCGTTACGAAACTGGTATTTTAGCGACTTTCCGGTGCTTTCCGCAACATAATTGTGACTTTTAGATAAAAATGGTTACTTGAGCGTTACGTAACGTCTAGGGGGGGGTCCAGAAAAATGTTACGGCGCGTTACATGGGGGAGGGGAGGTCAAAAATCTTCAAAAATTGCGTTACGTGATACTTGTACGCTCCCTAAGAGAAAGTTGTGCATCGTGCTGG